>JAZGTJ010000581.1:0-95120 GCA_036877575.1 Botia almorhae | reverse complement strand
GCACCAGCACCTGCACCAGCAGCCAACCCGGCTGCTTCCTCCACGCACTACACACCCCCTTTTTGTTAATAAATCCACCCTCCGGGGTACCTTTGCACCGCCTATCGTGTCGTGTGATTCCTCACCCGTGACAATATATATATATGTATATGTATATCAGGACCAATTTTCTGGTCTATTGATGAGCATTATGAGAATTGTTCACTGAAAATGATAACACTTTCTACATAAGTATTGGATATCATCTTGCGATACGTTTGATGATTGTGCTGCTGCCTTTAGCAGTGTTAATTACAGCCCACTAAAATGAGAGGATATTAATCTTCTGTGTAGTTCACATCTGGTGGATAAATGTGTATAAAAGTCCATTAGAGCATTAATGCTCCTCACTGGCATCAGATGCTGTGTTATTATCTCCAAAGGGGGGCCAATGATAAGCAAGTAGACAATGTTTGGTCTTCTGAAATAACCAATTTCCTTTTCAACCCATAGTAATTTTTGACAGAAACTGCTACAAGCATTAAAAAAAACATCTCATTGACAACATCCTTTTTAAAAGTCAAGGCAGGAATAAAATGGGCTCAGTTTGAAAGCGGTTTGTTTGAACCGTAAATGGCAGCAATTTGTGTAAGATCTCACCTCTCTGGCTGCAGAGCCACATCTTCAAGATTAGCTGTTGTCACACTGACACATTTTATATCAGCTTGCACTGGAGCTGAAATACATGTATCCTCCTTAGGTGCATCATACAACTCAGTCTTCTCAGTTTCCAGATGGACTTCAGGAGCAAATGTTTGGACACGTGCGGGCTCCCTGCTTTGCACAGTGACCTCCTTGGCTTTACGTTGGGCTTTGCTGGGCACTTCTCCTTCAGTAGCAAGGAGAGGAGGTTCACATGGTCCAGTAGGGGGAACAGAGGAGGGTAGCCTGGGGGCAGTGGAAACAGTGACCTGTGGCTGCTGGAGTTCAACTGTGGACACAGAGTCAGGCTTTTATATGCAATAATCTTTCAGAACTGCATTGTAAGATTCATACAGATTTATAAAGAAAATAACGATTTATATGCTAAAAATACTGCAAACAAGAGATTCATGAAAATCATACCAGAAAATGCTTCTTTCACCTCCTCTGAAGTCTGTGTGCTCTGGTGGCAGAAACTGTCTTTGTGCTTAACGTTGATTTCATCAGGCTGTTTTTTCTGCAAAATGAAAGCAATCATATGGTACTTTGTGTGTGTTTTATGCTATATGAAACAGTTTAGTATTGCTACAACACTGAACTAGACATTTTCTTAATAATAATCCTAATCATCAGAATTCACCAAAACAAACAAAATCACAGAACCCAGAAATTTCAAATATTTCACACATTTCCTCCTTTCTATATAATAAAAATGACAAGATTTATGACAAGGTTGTTAGTACAATACTTACGTAAAATACTTGTGTAGTAAAGACTATTTCGCTTTATGAATGAATCTGTATGAATAAACATGCATGGCTCGAGGGTCAAGAGAAGTTATGTTAACATACTTTCCTAATGTGGTGAAACAACGTGGTTAAAATCTGTGCTGAAGTTTAAAACAATGAGTGATCATTATGATAATTATGGTGGAGACAGAATTATTATAGTCAACCTGTTCACAGAATGGCAGTTATGCAACTTCATGTTCATTCTCACAGTAACTCACAGAGGAATAAGAAAACCTTCCAGTTTGTGATTCTTGGCATCTGCTGCCTTAAATGCTTAACGTGATATATAATTACAGTGTTTGACAACAGATCTGCTTATCGCACAATATGAAAGTCTCTAGCCAATTATTTTACTTACTTTGATCCAAGACTACGTTCGGCTAAAAGAAATGCAATCCTAAGATAACGATATAGCATCTGTCTATGTAATTAACTACCAGGAAGAAAATTATATTGAGCTTGCTGATGGTAGTTTTGTGGCATTTTAAGAGAATATTCAGTATGTAACGGGTCGGATTTGTGTTTGGACTTTGCTCCCTGAAACACTGGTAAATGTATTCGCAGCTGAATTCACCATCAGTTCACCAGCAGTTCAGTCACATAACCAGTCTAGGAATTTGAAACATGAGGCCCATTCAGTCTCATCATAGATAAAATAGCAACCTTGGGAAAAGGTTATGGTCATAAACTTAACAGGCTCACAAGTAATACAAGCACATACCAGACACAAAAATTAAATGGTAAAAATACTCAACAAGCCTACACGTTTCTTTTAGCGAATACAAAGGAAGCAAAGTAAACAGTTTAAAAAAACATTTTTAATTTAACACTATTATGGCCAGTTGTGTCGTCTGGTACATTTAAAAGCCAAGTCATTTTTATATGTATCTATATTGCTTTTATCAATGCACATTTTCCAATAGCATATATTTGTTGTGTTTTGCTGGAAGTTGCAAAGAAACCTCTGATAATCAGGAGCTTACTGACCTCTTCCTTCACAGTGTCCAAAAGGCCTTGTCTCCTCCAAGGCACCACACCATTAAGGATGAACTCCACTATCTTTGAGTTGCGGAAAACATCTCCCACATACCCTAGTACTTTATCCAAGGTGGACAAAGAACTTTCAATGCCTTCGATCTTCTTTCTCTGCTGTTGGCTCTCCTGCTTGAGATTATGAAGCAGGTCCACAGTTTCTCCACACAGTGATCTGACCTCAGAAATCAAAGGGTGCTTGCTGCCTTCTCGTTGGCCATTTTTGATGAGACTTGAATCTTGAGCGCCCGGTTTACACTGCATGAGGCTCCTCTCTAAAGACTCCATCCCTTGACACAGTGAGCTCAACTTCTGCAGCACCTCTGTTTGGGTACGTTCGATTTGTTCCACCTTGCCCTCCAGGGAATTTAATTTGACCTCCACATTGCTTAGGCTACCTATCAGACTAGGACTTGGCTTCTTGATGGTTCCTGATGGAGTTCCAGATTTATCCAGCTTGCCACCCTCATACATCCTGGCAATGCAGGTGGCCAGAGTCGCCTGTTTACTCATAGCTGGCCCCGGACACACTCGGGACAGGGGCGCGGGTTAGAAAATGTAAATTAAAAAGAGGAAGCCACACTTATCCTTCCGTCACCCTGAACAGGAGCAAATAACTGACTGTTTCAGTTCTTCCAACACCCCTTGTTCTCTATGTGTGTCTGAGGTGTTGTGTGCCTCCTAAAAAACAGGCAGCTCCAGTGAAGCCTGTTGTTGGTATGTGCCAGAGATCTGACACCACTTAAATAAACACCTCCACTGGGTATCTTATCTCCCCACTTCTATTTTTCCTCCCCCCTCCTCTTTCTTTCTCTCTCTTACCTACTCTGGGCTGGACCTTTTACATGACCTAGCAGCACTTGGTGATTGCCAAAGTTCCAGCGGCCCCTTGACGTCACTAAAACATTTAAATTGTCCTCAGCAGATTCTGCTGACAGGTGGGCACGCAAGGAATGACCTCTGCCAATGGCCAGTCATTAGGTAGAGGAAAGATGAGGGCCTAGTCTTTCATGTTGTTTTCATTTATTCCTTTTTTTTGCTAGAGAGAAACGTCAATATTCCTTTGAGATGTAATCACTGGATCCACCTGATAGTAATACACAGTAATACCTGAATGCCCGCCTCATTGGACAGAACGTGACATGACATTGGCTGACATTTTAAATAAAAATAAACCCCTGTGGACACTGGTATGTAGATGAATGATATGCTACAACTGTCCTCTCTCTCCTCAGCAGGAATCCAACCACACCCACTACTGCCAGGAAGTATAATAATGTACAATTATATACAAAATATATACAAAAAAGTATAATTAAGTACAATAATGTAATGTAAGCTGAATCATTACAACAACATAAGTTGTAGCACGTACAGGAATCATAGATACTTCTCAGGCATGCTTCATTAATGCACTTCATACAGTTCATACAAAAATGTACTATTCATAGAGACTCATTTATTATCTACTTCTAAATATATATTTAGAATTTTTTTCAAGAAATAATCGAAAAGGACCATTAAAACAAGCAAACAGAAAATGTTTGGTGTAGAAAACCTTCACACAAGACCCAAATAAACTTAAACTCAAAGGCTGCTCTTTCATACCATAAAAGAAGAAAATATAGAGACAAACAGGGACAATTATTGATATGCTGTTTTTTTTATTGATAATATGTATAGCATAACATATTTTGGTTTTAGAAATTTGTTGAGATATGAGCCCATACTGAAATCCCTGATTTTGTTATTATAATTTTGTGTGTTGGCCAATCACAGCTGGACATATTGTTGATCTTTCTTCTGGCACTTTGGACATTTATCAAGTTATCCTTTAACATTAAGACAAAAGGCTTCCTATATAATCCTATTACTGTTTAGAAGAAACAACTCAGATTATAAAGACATGTAATTTGTTATTTTTCTTTCTTATGGGGAAGGGAACCTTGATGTGACTCTGGATTTGCTCTCCATGCAGTATGGACGTTTGGTCTAAATGCATTTCCAATAAGAATATGAGTTTCTGCTTTGATCAAATGGCAAAACACAGTATTCTCAAGGTGCAATACAGTATTACATTATTATGCAAGAGAGGAATGATGGAGGCCAGGGTCAGGACAGCCACAGGTATGTGGCTCCATGCTGACTATTTGCTGGGTGAGAGTGGTGGGGGGAATCTGTTATTACAAGCTGGCAAAACAGGCAACTCAATTTCCATTCCACAACAGGACATAGGCCAGTTAGATAGTTAACATTTGAACAGTGGAACTGAATATCTGCTTGGCATAGATAAGCTTTAATAGCACTCAATATATTAAAACCTCGTTGATCTTTGATATTTATTTCAAATGTCACACAGTGACAAATGAGCACACAGCGTGCAGTAAGACGCTAAATGTAAGTCTACCTATGTAAGGTTTTTTTATGCAGGCTTTTGGCTAACCTGTGCAGTCTGATAGCGATGATATAGCTTTGAAGGGGCTCTGCAGTGTTAACAGATACGCAGCAAACCTTTTAATGTTGTAAGAACCTAAGAACCTAATTTCCCTAAAGTTTCCATTAAGTAAAATATTAAAAACATTATTTTGAAAGTTCTAGTAATGTTCAAACGTCCAGTTTATTTTAGATGTTTTAGTGGTTTTAACATTATTGCTGGGTTATTTAAACATACATTTCTATTTAGCTTCTAGAAAATGATGTCCACAGAACTTACTACTAAAAATAAGTGGCACAAGGCTTTTATTTAAACATACATTCTAACACAAACAATGTAAGAATAAAGTTTTTGATATATATATATATATATATATATATATAAATAACTTGTTGTTAAATGTTCTACTAACGTTACTTTAAAAACATTTTGATGACTTTGAGAGACATTTTAGAGAACATTAGTCAATGTTCAGAGAACGTTCCCTATTAGCTGGGTATGCGCTGTCAGACGAGGTGTTTAGCCTTGCCCTGTGTGAAGGGAATGTTTAAATTCAAGTCTCATTTTACAGCCACTTATGTGCCCTCACATAAATGTTTGACATGACATGGCTCTTTAGCTTCAAAGGTTGTAAGAGCAGAGTATGCCATTCCTTAACAAGAGCATCTGTGTGGATTAGAGTTCAGGGTGATGATGTGCAAATTTAATGTAAATTCTATTCCAGTGCTACAAAGTGCATCATGTCTACGGCAGGCTTAATTAAAATGTGTTCATGCTTTGTCCATATGTAAAGTTTATCTCTCATCGCTCCCACACATGCTAATTGCCTTTTCATGTTTCTTTGTTCCTGGAAAAGAGGCAAGATTATGCAGACTAATGTACAATATCTTTAAGATGTTACAGAACATGGGCAGCCTGTCAAAAGGGCACAAATGTCTAAAATGTAAAAAAAAAACAATTTAGTGATGCTTTTCCAAAAAAGTAAAAACAGGCTACAGAACTACTACAACAGCTCCTGAAAGAAGCCTATAAATGTTTTAAGCAAGCAATTACAGTAATTAAAACTATTAAAGTAATCAAATATTTTTAATGCAAGTGGAAAATAGGGTCACTGAACATTTGTTAACAAAAGTTCACCTCCTCAGGATCATAAACTGCTTCAAAAAAAGGGCTTTGCATGATATCATGGGAGAGTCTTCGTTCATATTCTCTTAGATAAATGCAGGTTTAAAATGTATTTAGCTTCTAGAAAATGATGTCCACAGAACTTACTACTAAAAATAAGTGGCACAAGGCTTTAGACATTAGCTATTTGTTACACATATCCTTAATGTATTGTAAATGTATCTAATACAATGTATATTTACACAAATCAGCAAGTTTGTGATATCGTTATAAGGCCAACAAAGGTGAAAATTTTTTTGATGATGGTGAAAAATGATGGTGTCTGCATCCTTGAATAGCATCCTTGTTTAGCTATATAAGCACTAAATTAGTTTACTTGGTATATAAAATATCAACTTACCGTGAACTTGCGAATGTAATCAGACACACTGAAGCCACCTGTGCTGAGAAGTAGAGATTTGTACAGAGATGTGCCCATCATGCTTTGCCCTCTTGTTCTGGTTTAGTGGGACTCAGTGTACTCCATTCCTAAAGTGGGCTGCCACAAGCAATGCATATTCTGCTGACCAGGACTCTCAGGGTTCTGTAACATTTTGCAGTGGACTGTTGGCCCCCAAACACTAACTATCTTATCACTCCCAGCCTGTTTACTGGGTACGCGCCCCTCCTGATAGCGGAGCCCCATCAGTACGGCAGTGGTCCCAGAAAGCACTTCCTGCTTAAAGATAACAGCTGCCTGAGATTAGCGTGTGCATGCTGGAAATGTGAGTGTACTGTTTTATTAATAGGGCTCAGATTTATCTTTTTGTTTTGGGATGGTCCCTATGGGAGGCCCAAGCCTGTTCTCCTCCTGACGCGATCAGAACGGATGGATAGAGATAAAACTTGGATGCTGGGCTTTGGCCAAGAGTTTTAATTTATTTATATTGGTGGCAGAAAATATGAAACAGAGACTTTGTGTAATAAGAGTTTTTTTTGTAAGGCGCTTTGGATAAAAGCGTCTGCTAAATGATTAAATGTGTATAAGATCGGCAAAGAATCTGATCTAATGCACCGACCCAGTTTGAAGTGCGTCAGTCACACTCAGACAAGCCAGCATTAAGTAGCTAGCTTAAGTCTTTCCTGATAAGGAATCTTCGAGTCCGAGCTTATGCCTCTGCACTTAGAACTGCCCAAAGCTAAACTATAAGCAGCAAAGCTTTAGGCCACCATGCAGGATATTTTGTCAGCAGGCTCTGGTTTTAGAAGAGGATATAAAGCCCCAGGAGGCTGCTGGAAGAAAATCCAACTTTGACTGGTGGCATTATTCCCAGTCTGAAAAAGATTTTATCCGAACATGGTTACTCTTGCCACCAACAACAGTAAGAATGTGATAATTGTGATAATTAACGGAATAATATTAAGAAAACGGGATAATATTAAGGAAATATTACAATAGCTGATATTGGATGCTAGTAAGGCAGTTCATAAAAGTCACTGTATAAATCCCTAGAATTATTTGTAATTTAATTCCTCTCAACTCAGAGCAGATTTTATCTATTATCTGTTATGAAGTGTTGTTTAATTTAAATGTATGCTTCACTATTGCAATGAAGGCACACCGGAACACTTCCAATTAGGCAAAGTTGTTTTTAGAGGCCGGCCAAACATCTTTATCCCTTGATTTGTTTAAAGGACATGTTGATTTATGTGGGTGATGGTCCAGATGGCTCTGTAAACACTTTAATGTTAAAACAATAAAGTAATTCTGTGACGGGCTGTTGTTCCTGTTAGTAATGGGACAAGTGGCATATAACATGACTCACACGCACTTTTATCATTGCAGTTAAAGCTTTTCTAAAGCATTAAATACAACACACGTCATGTTTTGTTGTTGGTGGTGACCAAATCTGAAAAACAGCTTGCTTTAAAAATGTAATGTCTTCCGAATACCATATTAATTAATATAGTTTATAGCTTCACATTTATAACAATAAATGTGTTATTTGGCTGAAAACATCGGGTACTATGATTACTTTTTGGTAAGCACTGGTATGACGTCAATATGTAAATAAGTGACATGGCAACAACCACACACTTACACAAGAAGGATTGTGTAAGCTTTCTCCAGGTTCTCTTTCTGGACTGTGAATTCATGACAAGCGATAGTTTTCTATAATGTTCTTGAAGTAAAATAAACAAACAGCTGACGTAAATGACTTTCGGAAAATCGTGTATATAAAAACCTCAATGAAATACATAACGGAGCATTATGGTTTGGCTGCCATCTAGTGGTTCACAAAGAATCCACAACTTTAATAAAAAACCTCGCAATTTAAAAAGATCGAGCGGTCAAAATAAATGTCACCCTCGAAAAAGACTGTCTGATATAAAATATATGAGACATATAAATGCAGGGATTCTGTTTTCACGCCGCTTGGCAGGAGCCAGAGTCTGTAATTAATGAAGTTTCCATATCAGCAACAAGGCTCATAAAATCGTCTGTATAAAGCAAACCCCCTTTTAAATAATGAACACTCTAGTGTTTGAGCCCAACGTTTACCAGATTGGTCCCATTTGTAGTCTTGCCCAAACCCTCTGAAAAACATGAACTATTTCAAATAAAATAACTATTCACAGTTCAGTTCCCTAAAGTGAGGCATGGATGTATGCACACAAACGTTTATCAAAGTCTACAGGAAGACAGAATGTATAAATAGCTATTAACATCTAATTTAATGTTCTGTGGCTGTCTGTCGATTCCTCCTGACAGGAAACAAAACTATAAATTTGAAGAGATAATATGAGGAAATGTTCCATCAATGAACACCAAGGACACAATTACTCATTTTCGTTAAACAGAATTTTGGCACGTCTGCTTTCTAATATTCTACTTCTCCATTTCCTGTAACCTAAGATATAAAGGCAGTTATCTATTTTATTCCTAACCTCCAGACAAATGACCAGAGCCTGCGATTCACTCTGAGGAGGTTCCATTGGGAGGTTCAGCAAGTGTCAGACAGGATCATAACCTGCTCACTACCACAAAAACACATTCTGTCTGACCTTAAGACCATTTGGACCAAAACCTTCTTTAGAATTCAACTGTCCATGACTCATGCAATCATTACATCATCCTGTTACTGAAACTTATGAATGCACACAGAAAACATTGCCAAAATCCTCACTGGTGTTTTTCTCCCAAGCATTATAATTTTTTAAAAATGTTAAAAAACATGCTGGTTTTACATAAGGGATGTTTGGGTGATGGTTCAGTCACACTCTCAAGACCAAAAGCTGTTAACAGCTGTCATCTAGGTCTCACTGTCTCTGGCTGATGGTGTCAACCAAATGCAAATACAAGTACTTCATAAAGTGGGAAATCCCCTGGTGCAATTCAACAATTTCCCACCTGTGTTACATATATTAAAGAGAGAATGAATGCAGCTTTTGACTCTTCACTTGTCACTACACCGTTGCAGTCTGTGCCATTGCTTAGTATTTGCATTGCTCAGTATTTGCATTTTTATTGTTACACCTTTATTTAACTTTCCATAACCAAAATGTTTTACATGTCATCATTTTACATGCAGAATAGGATATTTAAGTAACCGAGCAATTTAGTTTTATTGGCAAATATTTCACATATTACAAATTTTTTACAAACATTTTTTTCATTTGCTTCGTCTTTCTGCCTTCACCTTCATTCCCTGCTTTTAATGAAATGAGCTACCGTGCCTGTGACCACTCTGAAGTAACAGCATTAAGGCTGAGTTTTTCTTGTTCAGACAAAGCCAAGGGAGGCTAAACCTTGTCATTAGTCACAGTTGGAGAGCAAACATTTGTTAATGTTGACGTAAAAGCTCATGTAAAATATCTTGCTATTCATTGTGAAATTCATTCAGGAACATCTGGCTATTTTCCATTAACGAGCGCTTCACACGTTCCATTAACCTTTTAACAAAAGCAAGGACATGGCATCTTTTTATAAGCTAAACGTTCACTGTGAAGATTTGCCTACAAACAACTGATCAGAGCTTATCACTAACAAAAAAAGATGCATAAGATTAGACACATCTGACAATTAGATGTTTGTAGCCAAGCTCCTGAGGAATATATTTAATATAATAAACCAGGTCCACTAGCCTGTTAACTCAAGCAAGACAGATTTATACTAACCATTTTGTTGAACTGGATGACTAATTAATATATTTTAGATCCACAGCACACTAATGTCTAGAGGAAGGTTGAGTATGTGGAAACATACCATAATGTTAAGTAGGCATGTTTTACACTTTTAATTATTCATAAAATGCCCTTTGAGAATAACAAAGGTTGCTGGAGAAAAGTCAGTGACATGTAAAAGGGAACATAGAGCCAGCAATCCATCATCTCTGTGGAAACCAAAGCACACTGAATTCTCAGAGGCGTGCTTGTTGCTTGGTGATAAAGCTTTGGAGAAAAGACTGGCTGCGGCAGCTGTCTTCTATAGAAACTAACATGTTGCAAACTGCTAATGAAACTAGATACATAAGATGGTGTTTAAAACGCTCTGGGCTTTTTATAAACAATCATGTTATATAAATACTACCACCATGCTAATTCTGTGTTAGTTTCTACCTTGGCTGTTTTAGATACAAAATAACCAAAACAGAAATCTGAAACCAATCCTTATGTGTTTTAACACATTTAACTGAACAGCTTTGAGTCCCTTTTCTCACAGTGAAATATTGCTTGTAAAGAACTGAAGCAGAATGGCTCAATTCAGCAGCAAAATTGTAGAGGACAAATGAACAGCTGAAATATGAGCTCTAGAGAGAGTAGCCGTAGGCATTTTTCTTGCCCTAAATCCATCTTGAGAGTGAGGCACACAATGTAAAAGAGGAATGGTTGTAATTAAGTTCTCTAGAAAAAAAGAAAGTTAAAAAATGTGGAGAATTTCACATTGATTTTAATATATTTACATACAGGCTGAGTATTACACATGTATGTTGTTATCATTTGGAAAACAATAACATACACGAAAAATAAAATATGCAGTTAAATTATAGTGGCAGAGGCATAATAAATAACCATTTTCAAACATTCCCCAGGGTTCAAAAGCCACAAGCATACTTATGAAATAATATGACTCATTGGCACCAAAACACAAACAGTGTGAAAGGTTAGTTTGCAGGTTTGGATTAAAAGAAACCAGGTATGTGATAACCTTGCACATAAATGGCTTTTTTGGTGAACCAACCGTTTCCTTAGAAACAGATTGTTTTTAAAGAAATGACCAAGAATAACACTTAATACATTTCATAAGATGTCAATTAAAAACATAAATAGAAACCTAAACCACTAATGTTTTCTACAGTTTTCCACTCTTGCTGAAAACATTGGTCATTTTTCCCTCATATGTATCCACAGACCAGGTCAGAAATTCCACCAGTCCACAGCAGCACCACTGAGCTTCGGCATTTTGGCAGAATTTAAGCCACAGTCAAGTATTTCCGGGTCACTGTTTCCCACCCTCTCTTACATTAGACATATGGGACACCCGCACACTCACGTAGCCCGAGTCCTGAGTTCCATCTGTAATTGTTTTCATCGTCTCTTGCTACAGGATGAGTCTCTGGCCCAGAATTTTGCGATTAATTTCTGCCAAGGCCACTGAGAACACAAAAGCTTTCTCATCTGAGAGATTGGCATAAATGTCAACCTCCTTTTCCTGTTTTTCTGCAAAAGAAAAAAAGCAATTATATTTAGTCATGATAATTCTAAACAGAACATGATGCCAATGTGGTACAAAAGCATATTTTCAAATACCAAAAGGGCAAAATGAACCTTATGCTAATGCAATTGTATATACAACTCATTGTTTAATAACAAAGAGGGAAAAGCACAGCAGAGTGAGGGTATAGAATAAAAAAAAACACTACTTCTCTATGGAGGAGCTGATAATGCATGGACGTTTCCACAGCAATGATTTATTCAGCAGAGGGTAAAGAAAGGGCCATGTGCGTAAATCATTAAACCACAATGCAAAAGCCCTACACTTGGACACAGTGCACAATGAACCAAATGCCACCCGATAACTGCTGAACACTAGAGAGTTTTTAATCATACTGGTGCCTGGTGAGATGAAAATACAGTCATCTGTTGTGTTGTTTAAACGAATATAATTTGACCTAAAACACACTGGGGTTTCTCAACACACTATTTCGTTTAATAGAAAAGATTTGTTTTACAGCTAGGCGTGGCAGGGAGTGAAGACAGATTCAAACAGATTAGTGGTGACGTGCCACAGAGGCTTTCATTCTAAATAACAATGCAAATAAACAGACAGAAATGTCTACGTGAGCATGAAACCAGAGGTGGGAGAGAAGGTCATTTTGAGGATAGAGGTGGTAAGCAGCCCCAGAGGTGAAGAGCTTGGCAGTCATTATGTTAGTGCGCTGTAACTGGACCTCAAAGACACAATTAGCATCATCACTCACTGCCAGGGAAGGTGGATCCATCGTCAAAACCTTAAATCTCTTTAAAACAGCATAATATTTCACACTATTTCTATGAAATATTACTTTATGTCCAAGACCTTTAAAAAACATGTTTAAATTTAACACACACGAGCCCTTGTTGCTCTTCCAATCATCGCTGAATAACTGTTAAAATGCTTTGGCCCAGTTGTTAAATGAGAATCTTAAAGCTGTGAGCAGGAGCAGAACATCCACATGTTGGATGACTCAAAATGGCAAAAATGACACCTCAGAATAGAAACAAGATGACGGCAAAGAGATTTTGTTATTGATAATACCCATGAAAGGTATTTACAAAAGCTAAAATTTGACAAAATAAATCAAGCATGATTCAAAAGAACCTTCTAAAGTGCATCCACTGCGACTCATTTTAATAGCATACTTGCGAAAATTGTAGAAGACAAATGGCCTGTCAAAGTGAAAATTTTAACTTTTTTCTGTCAGCAGAAGGAAACACTTCAGTTTACATGTAAATGTGGTTTGTGTTGCATGCACTTAAGATATTTATTATTACAGTACAAAAGTGTCAAACACAGTAGCGGTGAAGGACTTCTAACCTGACAATTTTGATGTACACATTTACTTTTTTAAAGACAGTGAGTTAGACAATTAACACAAATGTCAACGATTACACAGAAGCATAATAGCCTCATCATAAAAGATGAACCAAAAACAATTAGCACAGATCTTTATATTCTATAGTCCAGGTGTTTATAGCAGCCATAAATCTATAATGATTACTCTGTTCCAAACACAAGGGGCGTGGCTTACCTTTTTCTTCCTCCTGTTTCTTCAGCCCAACAGTTTTTGGTCGGCCTCGCCCTCTACGAATTGGATCTGACTGGCTGTTGGAACGCGATCGGCGCCTATTTTCCATGTCATTGGTAGATGTTAAGTTTATCTTCTCTTTTCTGATTCTTTCTGTTCGTCTCCTCTTAGCATCTAATTTGTCTGAAACACAACAAGAATAAAAAGCGTACAAAAGGTTAACCTGTAATTACACAGATGAATTAAATTATACATCGTGTGCCCATAACTGGCCTTGGCAGTACTCATGTTCTCACTAACTAGCTAACACCCTCTCATAAACACATCTGCATATAATAAAAACACTAGTTTTCACACAAATAAATACAGCCTGTTATTGCATTTTTCCAAACCCATCCCCCCCCACTGTTATTGACAGATTAAAAGCCAAAAAAGGCTTGTCAGTCAACATGCAAATAAAGGGTAACAGCAAACAGGGGTAGAAAGCACAGCCATATGCAGCACCATAATCAGAGAATTAAGGGCTCATTACTATAGGAAGTAGGCCTGCTTCTCTCTAAGGGGTTTATTTATAGGGCTCTTCATCCTTCAAGGAAACGTCATTAGTAACAGGCTCTAACAATCCTGTGTGAAAACAGCTCACCGAAGTGACAATTTAATATTACTACACCAAACAACTTATCAAAAGCAATGACATAATGTAATGATATAAGCTAATTATTTTATTGAGAATAAAAATGTCAAATGTAAACTAAACGTTTAGTTTTAAAAATAAAACTTAAACAATTAAACAGTTTTAATAATTTTGTGGTCAAATAAGATTAACTAAATTCTGTTATTAAGATCTTGAATGAAAACACATTCAATCACCATTTCAAACCTTTTAAATATTTATATAAGCAAGCATTTGCATAGCAGCCATTTGATTCTGAATGCTGTGAAATAAAATCTTTGAATGAAACTATCACTTCACTTCTTTAGAACTATGACAAAACCATAAGGTAGGCAATACATATTATCGTAAAACATGTTCATCAGATAATAGTACTGGCCTATTGTTTTTTTTTTACAAACACCAACAAAATGTAATACGGGTTTACAGAGCCCCATTTAGCCACATTAAGTTTTCACCTCAGGTTGTGGATAAACATGGTGTAAACAAAAAGAACCCACCCACACATGTTTAATTTAGGCCTTTTGTTTAACAATCCATCTAAATTACAATGTCTCTACAAAGTACCAAGCGAAGCGCAACAAGACAGCCCTAATAAAGCCTGTCTTATTTAACATTAAAGTGCATTATTCTAAGCAGAATGAAGAGTAAGTTTAAACAGTACATCCTGAGATGTACTAAATAGAACCGGTACTAAAATAGAAACCATGTGTTACAAGAGAAGAGACATTTCTCTCAGAGGGGACAAATTCAGCTTTCTTTCAAACAAAGAATAAATGACTAAACCATTTATTTACCATAAAGTAGGATCTCAGCCACCACATACTAACTAATGAACGTCTGATGTGACTTGTCGGATCCTTATGAAACGCTCCTAATAATTTGCAAAGAATGTGGAGATATGAGGTAATCGATGTATACCAAACAACTGGAAAGCATTCATACATAGGACATTTCTGTGGAACATTCCACCCATAACTCAATGTAATGCAACAATTACAGACTCTGCCTGCACCGCACAAAATGCAACGCATGAGCCAGCAGCAGTGAACAATAAAAATCAAATGTTTAGATTAAGTTATTTGTTTACGGAGTTCAACAACTGTCAACCAATAGTGCTCACGGCTGACTCAACATCAGGGTATATACATCTATAATGAAATATAAAAGAGATAATTGAATAAATGCTAAAAATAAGGCTCATTTTAAGACGCTTGCAAGAAAAACATCAGTTTGCAAGAAAAACAGTAATTGTGAAAAAACTGTTCACCGAAATGTGGTCACATGACTGCATGTGTAATCCACACAGTTCTCAAGAGTAACAAGATTAGTACAACCCAAACTAGCCTTTTATCACTGAACACATGTTTAGTTCATGTTCTGTGGGCTTCATTTTAAGACATCACTTTCAAAAGTCCCTCCCTCTAAAACCCCAATAAACCTTAAATAGGGCTGTTTAATATAGACAAATACATGCTGTATCAATTAATATTCGTCAGGAGATAGATTTAACTGTAGACAATTGATCTGGCAAATGAGTCAGTTGAAATATTGTGACTAGTTTCTACACAAGGAGGGGGTGGAGAGGCAGCGGGAACAAGCTTTTCAGACAGGAATTAGTTTGCCCATCCCCCATCTCTCTTAGCACTTCTCACTCAAGCACACAGTCACCACTGCAGCACTCATTTCAGTATTCTCAATGCATCCTGCTGACTGCAAACTTGCCTGCAATTTATTTCCATTCACTGGCCCATGAAAAACTTTTCGTTTGCATAACTTACACCTGAAGCCAAGAAGACGTGCGCTAACTGTGCCATGTCAGCTAATATAGGCAAATACTTAACAGATTAAACGAGTTAGCGCTCATAACATTTTAGAGAAGTTTGCTGATCAATATCTGAAAGTACATTCCAATGTACTTTGCAATGAAATGTTTTTGAACATCCCTTATATACACAGACATTTTGCTAAAGGCAAATTGATAAATTATTCAACGGTGGTTTATATAAATAAACATGAGATAGATGTGAACATGTGGAATTATCATGGGCATATATATAATAAAAGATGCACAGTTTACCTATTACTGGAGATGACTTCTCGTTTAACTTTGCATTGAGAAGCTTTCGGCTAATGAAGACATAGCCACAAGGACAGGATTTACAAGCCACAGGAATCTGAGAGAAACAGAAAGAGAATTCAGAAAAACTCAAAAAGTGATTTCAGTATAAACTACAATTCAGCTAACAAAGAATTCCCAATGCTGGTGAACTCTTGAACGTCATGCATTTAGGGGGTAATTTAT
Organism: Botia almorhae; assembly: GCA_036877575.1. Classification (NCBI taxonomy): domain Eukaryota; kingdom Metazoa; phylum Chordata; class Actinopteri; order Cypriniformes; family Botiidae; genus Botia; species Botia almorhae. Next base: position 78,811 of record JAZGTJ010000581.1, on the reverse strand, counting down.
ATTGTGTCCTTCGTTATCGACAGGGGAAAAACTGACGCTGACCTTGGTAAACACAATATTACCATTTAAAATACATTCTTACGAAATGGTCTAAGTTCCGTTTGAGGCCAAAATGCACACTGATCGTCCAATATTGTTAATGTGAAGCGTATTAATAAAATACCATGTCTTTAAATTTAAAGTCCTTAAAGATTTAACAATATCAAACATATCCCAAGCAGTGTACTCTCAGATATCGCTTTGTTCGTGATATTTATGGCAACAACACAGGTTGCGTGAAACTATGAAATTGTATTGTTTCAAATCAGCCTTGAACGTGTTCACTGCGAACCATCTGTTAAGGAAAGGGTTACCTTGGCAAAATACAAACAAAATTGGCTGGCTTAACATTTGCTACGATGTATAATATCAGTAACAACACTTCAATGCAATCTACAAAAATGTAACAAATCTTAAAAATATATCTGAGATCGTTTAGAATGCAGCCCATGCAACAACGATGTTTCTGCTTAACACACACACTAAAATTTCTCATTGAAGCACACATCATACTAAACAAATCAACGCTGCCATTGAGAACTTTTGAAAAACATTAATACTCATCATTCATTCTTAACACCTCACCTGTTGGTCACACTCGGGGCATGATTTGGTGGCCATTTTTACTTTCTTCACTTTATTTGTAGACATAACTCCTAACTGTGAGCCTCAACAATATTCCTCGACCTCGGCGATCGTACTGTAAAACTTCCAGCTGCACTGACGCACACCGTGAGGCGAGTACAGCTGGTCGGGTTCCCGGGAGCTCAGGCACACGTACTAGCCAATGGACCATCAATCACACTGTAAGCTTTGCGCCTGCGCCGTACAGACTTTTAATCTTTCACTGGTTGGCAGGTCACATGACCTCATTGGGTCGTTTTTTGTATGCACATTTAAAAGTTTAGCATTGTGCGTCATAAAAGGCCCTTTGAGAGGGTATGCAGCATAAGATAAACGTTGTGGTGTACAAATATTTCCTTTATCTCGGAAACACTCACCGAGCATGCGCTCTGCAAAACGACAGTCACGTGTTTTTAAAACAATAAGTGCTGATGTAGGTGTGATAGATAAACTGTAAGACACTGCCATAATTTTTAAACATTATGTCCTTTTCAGGTTTATAATACCAGTTTATATAAATAATATAGCTAATACTTAACGATTCCCTCACAGCAAACTGGGTGAGCCCATGTGATGTATATGCAGTTTAATCTTTGTATAGATTTAAAATATAATTCGTGTATGTAGATTATGCATTATGTAAGATTAAATTTTTGTGTGTGGGGGTAAGAATGAGAATTGGGGAGAGCTGCAGTTAAACTTGACCAAAAGTTACATGATATATTAATCATGTATATATTACACGATTAAACTGTTTATCATTAGAGACAAATTATTGTTGTCAAGTGAAGTAGTTCCATACCTCACTAATCTGCAATTACAACATCTCAGTTTTTTTGCCAGCTTTTCCCTCATTGCTGCGTGTATTACTTCATATGCAACACTGCCAGTCACTTGTATTCTAAAAAGACAGTGGAAATGCAACATTTTGTCCACGTCACTGAAAACGCCAAAGCTCATTGTTGAGTGCCTATGGAAACAGAAAGGAAAATAAAATTCTCAGAGTTGTTAGTTTCACTGTTAAAACCTAATGCGCTTTTCAAATGCTAAATAAGTCATTGTTCAGCCCACATCTCTTTCGACTTCACACAAGATGATATAGCCTGCAGGTACATAGAGTGTTAATGGTGCATTCTTAGAAACTTCGAACGTTAACATGTCTGAAAAAGAATCCTCTTTGACAATTCTCTTATTATATTATTATTATTTGAAGTTGTTAAAGCTGCAATCCGTAACTTTTCCCCCCTCTCGCCTTCTCTGTTTCAAACACAAAATTGCAGACAAGATTAAATAAATATAATGAGCAATAACATTGGGAATCTGGGTAAGGTAAGGAGACCTTAATGAGACCTGATTTGTAATGTACTTGCTTATTGAGTTTATTAAATTGTTCTATAATTTATTTTTGTTTATTTTTAACAAAAAGTTACGGAGTGCAGTTTTAAAATATTTCACCAACATGCCAGAAGTTGCACGTGACCCCAATTACATCCTTTGACTTGATCTTAATACTGCTTAAAATAACACAATAAAGCCATCGAGACCTTACATCTATGTATCCAACAGATGGCAGCATTTCATTCAGATACAGATGTACAGACTACATAAACAATTTCACTTCTCTGATTCTACTAATCAGTTAATCAGTATAATTCTTCTAATAACTTCTAAGTAAAATTAGACTTTTGGTTGTGTAAAACTGAATTTTCAAATGAAAAGTACTATGTCGTAATAGGAATAAGTAGAAAACGCATGTCTACACATGAAGTAGATGCATGCATGTAATGGATGATAAAGATTTGTTATTCTAGAATATTTTGGCTGGTACATGTCATATGCATGTCCTCAGTTATATCTCTTTGTTCAGGAATACAGGTATAAGACTTATCAGATATAGATAACATTTGGTTGAACTATGTGGGACAATGACTTATGTAACGTAACCCGTCTGAATTATTTATGTAGAAGTCCTTATATCATTGATTTCATTTTGAAATCTTAAAATATGTCCTTAAAGCAGACATTAACAGAATATTGACACCAGCCCACATTTGGAATATACGCCTACCGCCGCAGTCTCTTCTGTTCTGATGAAATCTTCGCCGGCTGTGACACTGTTGGAAAAGTCTCCTCCCTTCACACACACCCACCGCCTGTAACGACTCAATTACCGCTGGGTATTGTAGTTTCATTATTTCAGCGGCGCTTCGAGCAGCATCAACATGAAAACTACAATAACCATCACGAACAGAACGATGAGCGCGACAAATGAGAGAATAAAGATTGGCGGGTGGATGATAGTAGGCGCTGATGATGAGGTGGTTCTTTTTAAACACTTGATCATGCCGATTGGCCTCATACAGATAAGACAATTAATCAAGTGCTTTCGCTGTCCTTATTTCTGAATTTTAACCTTTAACCTTGCCTTATCATACCTAGAGGTAGAACTACATAATACTCGATCGCATTCTGGTTGCGGGGATTTGACAGGTTTAGGTAACAGACAAATTCCTTACTTTACCAACATGTTTCGCTTGCAGTCACTGGCAGCCCGGTCACTGATCGCCGGAGCTCTAGATCAGTATACTCCCGTAACACTGACATCTCTGCCGAGTCTTAACGGGGTAAGACACAAATCTCAAGGTCCGCCGGTAGATAAGTACGGGCAGATGCGTTTCATTACCGCAGAGGCTAAAGTTGCTACTGGGCCACTTCACGGTAAAATGCGGGAGAAGATTCTGACTCTGGAGACCCTGAACCCGCAGGTGAAGGCTGTGGAGTACGCCGTGAGAGGACCCATTGTCATCAAAGCCGGAGAGATAGAGAGATGTTTACAGGAGGTGAGATCACTAATGTGCTGTGAAATTGCTGTGTCCGCAGTTTCATAGATGATGTTAAAATACTGGTGGGTACACGTTGCTCTTCATGTATCCAAGTGCAGCGCTCCATGATTTGTCCTTAGGTGTGTGCTTTTTATAAATGTGCATTTTAAATGCTCATTAAAGCTTAAATTTTTTCTTGTGCACTTTGGTAAAATATAAAAATGTAATCATTACATCTGTAAGAATTCTTATGCATGTTTGTTTTCTGGTTTCGAATGTTAAAAGGCTCGTAGGTAAAATGCGTAACCATATGTACAGCTAAAATAAGATCTAGTCACAGTGGCTGTAAGATCACCCCACTAGTTTCTCCCTTGGGTTATTTCCTCTGCTTATATACTACATGCGTTAAGTGGTTAAAAGTAATGTCTTCAACGGTTGCCTCACTGCACTCATTTTACAGTGAGTGGCTCATCTTTTTTATATTCTTTCCTTTCTGTCCCCGAGTGTAGCTATGAATGTGCCGCAGATTCATGGGAAAGCAGTTGCCGTTTCTGGCCTACTTTTATGACAATTTGCAACATTAGCAAGGCAACATTACTTTCTACAAAGCTGACCATTCAGCAGCAGTGTTACCTAACTCTTTACCATGATGTTGAAGTTTGTTTAAGGTTGCATGCTCAGCCATGACAGACGAGCTTTTGGAAAGTGAGCTCTATTTATAGGCCACGAACAGGTGCCATCTTTGACATGGGTATGATTTCCCTCACACCCTCACCATCTCTAGTGCTGTCATAACCAGACCTTAAGTGATAGTGGAACTTTGCATTGTCATGACCTCAGCACAGGACTGGATGGTATGTCCTGAATGTCCACAAAGCCATTTGAGGACAACACTGACGCACAGTTAGTGACATCAAAAGTGGCATGTGTTTCAGAGGAAAACTGATTCAGGTTTACGCTTAATTTCTTAACATTGCAATTGTTTACATACACTCGCATTTCTTGACAATACCTAAAAATGCATGTCCAGGCAAATTTATTTCCAGTGTTTATATCCAGTGTAGGGTATAATTTTGATTTCCTACAGTGGTTTGATGAATGTAAAGACATGTTTATTTGGTATGTACTTTGGCAGAGTTATAATGTACAACTCTGATTTCTTTGTTACAGGGTGGTACAAAACCCTTTACTGAGGTCATCAAAGCCAACATTGGAGATGCACATGCCATGGGACAGCAACCAATTACTTTCCTCAGACAGGTAACCAGAAATACACGCATTATACAAAATAAACATGTACCACCTGTTTGTCTTAATCGTCTGAAAAAAATTTGGTCAAATTTGACTGACACTGAAAATTACTTTGATTATTTTTCCCATTTCCAAAACTGAACCAACATAAAACTATTTACGCACTTTTAAAACATGCATATTTTGTATGTTTTCTGTAATACAATGTGGTTGTGGCAAAATATTTCAGTTGGTCATGCAGTGCTTGTGAAAATGTGGAACCGATGTTTCACCTAATTTAGCCTGTAACATTGGTATCCTAGAAACAAGAGCAATTAAAACCTTTTAGCATTAACCTTTTTATTTCTGGTTTGTGATGCTTATTCCAACTTTCTAGTCCATGTTTACATCATGAAATAAAGCAGCTTTTGTTGACTGCTCACGATTTTGGAAGCTGCTAAAAATTCTTGTGAAAGAAGGCCTCTTATACTCTGACATAACTAGACCAATCATATGTAGAATTTCACTTCAGAGCTGAACAAAAGCTTGCTTACTCTCTGTGCCATTGTAGCTGCAGGTTGTAACATGGAAATACACATTTGTTTGTGAACCAGTGTGACCACAACTTTGCATGCTCGCCCTGTTTATGTAAAATTTACATTTACATTTAGTCATTTAGTTGACGGTTTTATCCAAAGCGACTTACAAATGAGGACAAGGAAGCAACTTCAAATACAATAAGAGGCAACAGTGAATAAGTGCATAGATATAGACAGGTCTCAGGTATTTCAACACAGTATAAGAAGTTTTTTTTTTAAAGAAGTATAAGTGGGGGTGTGTTAGTACAGGGGCGCCACTCGCAATTTTGGGCCCTATGACAAAATATGAGGTTGGGCCCCCCTAGTAGTGTTATTACTAATAAAGCAGATCTCTAGGGGCCCCTAAAGGGCGTGGGCCCTTAGAATTGTCCTAACTTTCCCCCCCTTAGCGGCGCCCCTGTGTTAGTAAATTAGTCAAGGAATCAATCTATTAGGATTCTTCAAATATTAAAATCTGTCTCCTGTTATCACTTTTCAGATTTTAGGAGAACGTCTCTAATTTATGATTAAAAGCATGACAAATTTGTGCATGCTTAATTCCATGCATTAGGACAGATTCATGTTTACCCTGCAAATACAAAGTGGTCATTCAATCACAAAATGTTTTGTATTCTTCTTATACCCATTTTTTGTGATTTGATACATGGTGTAAACAAGGCATATAGTCACTTTTAGTGTGGATGATTCTCATGCAAGTCTCCATATGAGTGCAACGTGTCAGTTCTGAACCAACGGGAAGCTTCCTCTGGTTTGCATGGGTTGTGGCTTGGAAACTTTGAGAGGAATTCGATTCTTCCAGCCATCTGGCCATGATTCTGTTACACTATGGAGCAAATTTCCTGCATAAAACCCTTATCACTTTTTGTGCACAGAAATTCACAGCAATGCACATTATCCAGATAATTGCTAATACAGAAAGTACTAACTGCATGTGTATTCAGTGGTAAAATGTTTACAGCATGCTATATCAGTATCAGAACTGGAATTCATCCAATAAACTGTAGTTTATTTATGCGATTGATCTCAAATTCATTAAATGATTGGTTGATCAAATAATTTAAATCTTGAAAATTTGAGTCTTAAACAATGTATTTTTAAACTGGAAATATAAAATCCTGAAACTTGTAAAAAGTGAAACCTGAAAAAAGTAACTTAAAAATTTTTATCAGCACACAAGCTTTGTCACTGATTTGAGTCAACAGAATAACTTTCAAATAAGGACGTGTAGTAACTATATTTGTTAATGTGCAGGTGGTGGCTCTCTGTACATTCCCTGAGCTGATGGACAGCCCCAGTTTCCCAGAGGATGCAAAACAGAGAGCGCAGCGTATCCTGCAGGGCTGCGGGGGACAAAGTCTTGGTGTGTGCATTCGTTCCACTGAGGCTGCATTGTTGAAGCTGATTACAATCTCTGATATTAAACATACCTGTGATGGCTTGTTATTGTAGATTACATTTTTCAGGAAGTTAAAGCACAATAGGGTAGTCAGCTTCAGTTTGCTGCAGTACGTGCTTTGTGTCTGCCTAACATGTGTTTTTGGTTGCAGGGTCATACAGTGCAAGTCCAGGCGTAGAGTGCATCCGTAAAGACATTGCAGCATATATTGAGCAGAGAGATGAGGGAGTGCCTACTAACTGGGAAAACATTTTTCTCACCACTGGAGCAAGTGATGGCATTATGGTATGCTATCACCATGGTGATGGTGATGATATTTGCAGTGAGAGATTTGATCTAGCTGAATATCTTGGCTGAGTCTGCATACCAGAAGAAACTAAAAACAATGCATGTTGATTTTATTTCTAAGACTATTCTGCGACTTCTGGTGACTGGGCAAGGCTCTTCTCGGACTGGTGTCATGATCCCCATCCCTCAGTACCCACTCTATTCAGCTGCCATCTCAGAGATGGATGCAGTGCAGATCAACTACTACTTGGATGAGGACAACTGCTGGGCGCTGGACATAAATGAGCTTCACAGAGCCTATCAGACTGCCAAACAGCACTGTCAGCCCCGGGTTATCTGCATCATCAACCCTGGCAACCCAACTGGTAAAATGATTATAAATCAGTTATAATTTTAGGGCTGATGATGTGATATTTATTGTGCTAGAGATTCTACTGTTCTGTAGTATAACCTCAGCATGGTTTATTTATTTTATATATCCAAGTACATTTCTTTTGTAAAGTATTTAATTTAGTAAATCTTTTAATATGAAACATTTTAATTAAATTTGTGGCTAAAATGTTTTTATTTATGGTATATAATGTTACTTAGCATGACGAGATTGTGGTCATACTGCCCGCTCTAACATCTCCAGTCTTGTGAGTTTAAAAACACACTGTCTATTTACATCCAGTAGCATGTGCGCTGGAAAGAAAAGCGTGCCCATTTTAACTCGTGCTGTATTTGTCACAAACCTGATCCTTCTCTGAAAATGTCAGTGCCAGTTCGTTGAGCCAATATGTGTGACCCAGCATGTGCCAAAGCTTTGAGAATACTAAGAATTTAGTCATCTGGTGCAGGGGGATTTAATGGTGTTCAATTTCTGTTATGGCCCTTCCTTTATACTTCTTTAACCTTTCACAGGTCAGGTTCAGAGTAAGAAATGCATTGAAGAAGTCTTGCACTTCGCCTATGAGGAGAATCTCTTTGTTATGTCAGATGAGGTAATAACAACCTGTGTAATTCCTGCATTCAACAACTGAATTTAAAAGGCTTTATAAGCTGTCAGCATATTTGATTATTTTCTTTAAAACTTTCAAATTGACAACATCGGGAAAGTATGTATGCCTCAGCTAATGCTTAATGCTTGAGGAACATCACTACCATGTTCTCAGTGTTGGTTTGTGCTGTTACTGGCAGGTCTACCAGGACAATGTGTATGCTTCTGACTGTCAGTTCCACTCCTTCAAGAAGGTATTATATGAGATGGGCCCTGAGTACTTCAACAGTGTGGAGCTTGTCTCCTTCCATTCCACCTCTAAAGGGTACACTGGAGAGTAAGTGTCTGAATCCATGAGCTTTTGCATGTGCCTCTTAAATCTGAGATGACCTTTCCAGTATCAGCTTTCACTGACCTCTCACACACATTCACTGACATAAGCACCATATCCTGAAACATATTTAGAAGTAGTCTGGCTTTGTAATTAGCTATTTTAAATCGAAGCAATGAAGAAATATCAACCGCCTCACAACATCACTGTCAGGTGGTTGACCTTTGTGAGGACAACCTTAACTGGTGACTGTGCAAGAAGCAGTCTAGTAATTGAGCAAGAGGTGTGTTGCATTGTAAATGTAACGCTTAACCCTGTTCTTCGATTACATAACAGATGCATTAACTTCTGTACCTGCAGAATGTCACTTGAATAGCATAGCCATCATTGTTTCCTTGACGTGCCTAAACATTTGGCTTATGAACATAGCAACGTTTTGGCAGTCCTTTGTTTACAGCAACGTTTTGCCTTTTAGTTCTGAGAAATCACTGAGAATGTTCCTTCACAGGTGTGGTTTCAGGGGTGGATATATGGAGGTGATTAACATGGAACCAGAGGTCAAGGCCCAGCTAGTGAAGCTGTTATCTGTAAGACTGTGTCCCCCTTTGGCTGGCCAGGCTGCTATGGATGTCCTAGTTAACCCTCCACAACCAGATGAGCCCTCATACCACCAATTTCACAAGGTCAGTCATGTAGTGTTTTTGTTATTTAAACCTATAATTATAACATGTTTTGAATTCCATAAACACACTTTAAATATGACACATGATGGTGTTTATGTGATCTTTCAGGAGAAAACTGCAGTTCTGGGTGCTTTAGCAGAGAAAGCTAAGCTAACCGAGCAAATCCTGAATGCAGTTCCAGGAATCAAGTGCAATCCCGTCCAGGGGGCCATGTACGCCTTCCCTCAAATCTTTATCCCCCCTAAAGCGGTGGAGGAGGCCAAGGTAAATGTTCCTGACTGTAACAAAATGCTATAACTGTCACCTTTCATAGCCTGATCGTAAATGTCTGTTAGTTTCTATTGTTCACTGTAAACTTTAGAAAACATTCTTCTCTGTACATGGTGATCCCTGGGTCACTTAAATATAAAGGGTGTAACCAGTAAACTCACTGCAGCACACTCTGTCCAGTAATCTCCTTAATAAAACAACAAACAAAATCCAACTGCATAAATGTAATGCTAATATGCCAGGCTGAGAAATGTTTCCTTTTGGGGCTGATTTATCTCTCTCGATCACTCACTCAATTTTTTGAGAATTTTTTTGAGAGAACAGTGGAAAAAGAGACTTATTATACTTGTTTCCTCTTGTTATACTTGTTTCCACCTTAGAATCTGTTTTCATACCTTCTATTTGGCTAAACACCTGTTCTGTTCACCTTGCCAGGCTCTAGGAATGCAGCCTGATATGTTCTACTGCCTAAGACTGCTGGAGGAGACAGGAATCTGTGTTGTGCCTGGCAGTGGCTTTGGCCAGAAAGATGGAACGTACCACTTCAGGTAAACTTGCTTAAAAATGAATGTCGTTCCTCACATGGCTAGATAACATTGTTTTTCCAGTTTATTTACTTTCTTTGGTTTGTTGGTCTTTGTTTCAGAATGACAATTTTACCATCTACAGAAAAGCTGAAGGTACTCCTTGGCAAAGTGCATGATTTCCAAATCAAGTTCTTGAAAGAGTTCTCTGCTTTGGAGCAGCTGGACAGATATCTGTCCTGAAAGCTACTTAAAACAGAGTCTTGCTAGGTTTTTACCCTAACTGGAATTAACATGATTTTCGGATTACAACTTTGCTTACTGTTTTTTGTTTTTGCAAGATAATTCTAGGAAAATAGCCGTTTCCCCAAATTAAGCCTAAAAAGGCATACATGTTTGTGTTTTTTTTTTTGTCATGGTAAATTAGAGAACATAAGAAAATGACTTATACATGTTTTGTCTTCTGTTAAATTTTGCACTTAAACCTAAATTTTAAAATGAGGTGCATGGTGAACAGACACCCTGGATTGTGTATAAGATTCAGTAACGCGTTATTTATTAAGAAGTTTCCAGGTCAATTTCCGGTTATTTGCACTTGCATTTGCACTAATTTAAAATGTTGCCACATCCCCTAGGTAAAAATAGCTACAATATCTTTGACTGCATTTTGCTATTTATGTAGCAGCTTTATGAACTGTTCAAAACTACTTTGGCTGAGACATGTTTTGTCCACTTTGGTGGTAGTATTATGAAGGGAAGGGGACAGTGGCTGAAACTTTAAAGATACATCATACATTGTTCTGTTCTGAAAGGTTTACAGAGAGGGACTGTTTTTGTTTGTTGACCTTGCCTTAGTTGCACTCATTGCCATGCAATGTACACGACAAACTTTGTTTTAAAATTACAAACTTAATTGCAAGTAAAGCTTCTGAATACTATAGTAAAATAATGATTTATGGTGTTTCTGCCCCATGTGTGTTTCTCCTGTAGATATTTTGCACCATGGGCAGTTGAAAACAAGGGGTAAATGAAACGTGCAAAAAGTTATGTCAAAGTTCTGGAGTATAATTAATGTTTATCAGTTTATTTTACCCTGGTTTTGCCATACAAGTAATCAAAAACACTTTTAGTCCTGTTTTACAATGTTTGCAAATTTAAACAAAAATATTAGTGCCAAAATTAGTGCCAAAAGTATTTTTTAAAGCCTGGATTATACCTTTAATGACCTTTTAATCTGCCATTCTTTTATATTAAAGCATTAAGAGTTAATGAAAATTGTTAATCCAGCATTGTGTTCTTTTGAGTTTCATGAATATTTTATCACTTCATATGAGGTGCCTTTTCTTATGCCTATAAGCTTTAAATGAACTGTTATTTTTCTTTTCATGCAGCGCTTATAATATTGTAAGATTTATTTTTTGTATGACATGTTTCTTATGTACCTTATGTTTACATAATTTTAAAAATTGTCGTTTTACAATAATAAAGGTCATAACGCACAATAATTTTAGTTATGGACACTGAAATTGGGTTACATCTGTTTTAGTTTTAGGTACTTTTGTTTTTCTTTTGTTCTAAAGACGACGAAATAAAATATTTACTGTGACGAATAATCATGTTAGTGTATATTTATTAACGTCGAATGACACGTTTTTATTTAGCCTTACATTCAGTTGTCAGTTTCGTAGTTCAGAGTCGGAATGCATCACTGTCTATTATTGGTAAAACGTTACTGAAACAATAAATGTAGTTCGTAGATAATGTTTAAGACAGCATGAAGTCTTTAAACAAGTTACCTCAGAAGTGATCATCCACTTTGATCTGGTATTGTGTATTCAGTCAGACATAGGTTTTGTATACTCCAAGTTGCAAGAGAGTGTTATCCTTTCGATATTGCCCGTCAGACACGATAACTATCTTTTGAAGTTCTGGATTGGCTACAGTGATGCACAAAAAGTCAGGGTTATCGCAAAATGACAAGCTGCAAAAAGTGTGGCATTAAAATCCCATAATTTTATATTGTTGTTAAACGTCTGCAATTCCCAAGTTTTGTTACCCCATTCACAACCCTATGAGAGCGCAGTTACCGGTAACACTATGACATGCTGCCCTCTTGAGGTTATAGAAAGGAAATAAACGCTTCAGCACATAACTATAAGGTCTCGTATTAAGCCCTGTGCAATAAAGCTGCATTTTCATTTTTCTTTCCTCAACTGCTGTTTAAAAGAAGCCACGCTTAATTTGCCAACCAACAATAATCTTTACAATACAATTTAATTTTATTTAAATGAATGGGTTTTATTTAAACCCATTCTGTTACTATTGCTTGGCACACCGTCTTGTCACGGGCATATAAAGCAAATCAGATTTTATAAAGCAGCAATTTTTACCACTTCTCCAGTTTCATACTTTGCTACAAGAGACTTATCTACCACTTTGTCAAAACTCCTGGCTCTTTCAGAATAAGTACTACTGAAATGTTTTACAGACCCCACTAAAACCAAACGCACAATACTACAATGTGACTATAAATCAATTATGATGCCCACACGCCTGAATTATGTACATTTTACCTTTCATGACAAATTGGCCAACATTGTCATCTATAAATAATCCTTATGGCAATTTAAATGTTGGCGTGGAATTAAAATCCCTACTACATAAATGTTACAAAATCCACAAACTATATCAGGCAATGACTCAAGCATCAAATAAAAGCAGACTTGTTGTTTTAGGAGATATTGAAGGACGTTTTATTTAACAATTCAAACTTTATTTTTTCACAGAAGATATAAGCCTAAAAGTGCTTCCCATACTTATGACCTCCCCTGAATGATGAATGATGTTTTGATCAGTGAAGGGACCAAAGTGTTTTCAACATGCACCTGGATTGCTGACAAATATAGGCAAAGATTTTATTTAGACTAGTTCAAAACGTAAATCACACTCTCAAATGTGACAGCAGCTGATACAAAGCTTAAATGACAATCACTTTCATTTTATACATGTTATAGTCTCTTGTTCCAATTCCTAAAATATCAAAGAAAGGAAAGCAAAAATCTACAAATAAAATAAAGTGGTAAAAATTGAGCACAGATACATACAAACCTAAAATGGATTGGTGATAAAGTCCCAAGGTATATTTTTTGTTTTATGATCTCTCTTTCTCAGCTCCTCTTTCATGTTCACACCTCTCCAACAAAACATCAAGTCCAGGGCCAAACTGCATTTCATAGTTAGTTTTACACTTGTAAATACTATGACGACGACAAAAAAAAAAAAATGCAAGTTACACACAGAGCACAGAGAAATTACCCTTTTTCTCTGACGTGGGTTGCCTCTAGAGGGGCAGGCAAGGAGAGGAGGGGCAAGGAAGGATTACTAGATATGGTATCATCTGTGTGCCTACTACAAGGGAATCAGGTGGTCAGGAATGGCCATATGTATTTTCTCATTTAAGGCAGCCCTGAATCAGACTTTAAAACGCACCCGTTTGTGCAACTATAACATTATTTTTTACAGAAAGATGTGGTAGCCTGGTTTACTGATGAGCACACTGCACTCCAGGGCCGTGATGTCCTCCTTCTTCATCTGAGCTGTCATTGTAGGCCTCACGACGGTGACCGCCAGATGAGCTCTGGCTCAGGTCAAATTCCTGCAGGTCCACCTCTTCTGCATCTCCAGAGATGACAGGTGCATCATCCCGTGTAGGTAGCAGGTCTTCCAGCTCCTGCACAAAATAAGAGAGCAATGTAAGGGGACAATAAAACGCGCCGAGACACGACACCAAAAACACTACATGTAAACTGCATGTGCATGCAAAACTATGAAAATGGTAGTTTTGTTTTTGCATGTGATGTCTCACCGCCAGTTTCTCAGGACTCAACCAGTTGTTGTCTGGGAACTGCACATCAAACTTGATGAACAGGTCTCCTTTTTCAAAGGGGTTTCGATATTGTGGCATGCCCTCTCCTCTAACAACTCTAACTGAACCTGCAAGAGCACAACATATGCAGACAATTACAGAGCAACCACAAACAACTCTACATAAAAATGCAAAATGCACATTTCATTTTTATTGTTTAACAACTGTACTGGAAAACACTTCGGATCCACTACTGTTATGTTAACATCATTGTTTGAAAACAATGTTAACATATTGTGTACTGGACTCACCTGGCTCAATGACTTTGCCAGCTGGGTATTTCACAACAATCTGTCTACCATCTAAGTGTTTCAACGTGAAATGGAACCCACAAAGTGCTTCAACTAGGCCAATTTTATGGGTCATGTGCAAGTCGCTGCCCTCTCTTTTGTATGTCTGTTGAAAAAGAATAACTTCAGTTTTCCAGGCATAATACATGCAGTCCATTAATCTCAACTGATGCACCGTTAACCCAAATCAGTCAAGATCTGATCTTGACTGGTTCTTGCTCCACAAATCCAGGAGGCCTTAATTACATTTGGAGACATGTGAGGGAGGGAACGGAAATGGTTGAGCTGAGAACCTGCAAAACAGCATGTTCATGACAAACTGTCACTGCAATCTGCTTCATCTTCCTGCAGCAGCTTAAAGTCAAGAGGACTGCAGCACTAAATCCAGATCGTTTGTGTGGCTGAATCACAGCACTTGAGGACTCTGTGACTCATTGTGCCAATGATATACATGATGTACTCGCTGGTAATTAACTTGTTAGTGAGCCTTAAGTTGAAGGCTACTTAACCTTTAAATCACCTGAGGGGGAAATTGTTTGCATTCATTTTGAATACACCATACAAGCAGCAGTTAAAAGTCACAATCAATCTATGCTCTTATTCATACAAATGATTGTTTTTAGAATCAAGCTCAACTACTTGACTATAGCAAACTATTATTTTGATTAAATGGAAGTTATTTGTAAAGCTTTCGCTAAACAAAAGATGACAAAAATACCAAAATATCTATTTTTGATCTTTCTGAAAGGTAACGGTACCATACCTCGTGCTCTTTCTCCTGAAGGACCAGAACAATGTCTCCAGGTTCTACGCCAGGTGCCTGGTCAGCTTCTCCACCAAAGGTGATCTTCTGTCCGTGCTTCATACCTTTATCCACATGCACTTCCAGAATCTTCACCTCCTTCACCACTTTTTTCCCCTCACACTTCTTGCAGCGGTCCTTCTCACTGATGACCTCACCTGGATCATAAAGAACGCTCTGCTAAAGCTTACATTACATGATTATTCTGGCAACCACTTAGGACTAATGAAACTGGAGCTAATTATCAGAGCACATCTGGATGCCCAGAGATCAAGTAGCTTACCTTCACCATTACAGTCAGTACACACTGATTGCATCTGTTGGACCATACCAGGTGCCAGCTGTCTGATCATAATGCGCATACCACGCCCCCTGCAGGCTGTGCATTTCTGGACTGCACCAGACTTCCCTCCTTGGCTGCAGAGATAAACAAGAGAGAAAAACAGCCTCTGTTTCAATAGGGCAACGATAAGCACATATAGACTAATTTAATTGAGGGGAAGTTTCCAAAACTTTAAAAGCCTTTGTGGTCAGTTCAGCTCATTTAGAAATAGACATGCTGCCAAACTGACTTAATACAGTAACTCCTGATGCTCATAAAAGCAGGTTAACACCAAGTTAGGGGGTGGTGGGACACAGAAATATTCATACACACAATTATCTATTTGTATTTCCTTAACCTGCCATAAAAACACCCATACACAAACAAATATTACTCACCCATTACAAGTGCTACACAGAACATTCTTGCTCAGCTGTAATTTGGTTGTTTTTCCATTGTAGAGATCTTCAAGAGACACCCTATGGCAAACAAAGCAGTATGATTAAAAACTCCTGAAAATTCCAAAGCATAAGTTTCCTTATTCTGTTATATGCAATCTTGGGTATTACACTTGCTTGACAGGTATAAGACTTGGGTATAAGAAAGAAAAGGTATTTTTAAACAAGTCTTGTGAGCTTCACTTACTTCAGGGGGTGGACCATGTCTTCTCCTCTCCGCCGTCCTCCATTTCTGCTCCTTCCCTGTCCACCCATAAAGCCAAAGAGGCCGCCACCAAAGATATGGGAAAAGATGTCATCCATACCACCTCCTCCACAGCCCCCTTCTCGCAATCCCTGTTCCCCATACCGGTCGTACAAGTCTTTCTTTTCCGGGTTGGTAAGTACTTCATATGCAAAGCTAATCTCTTTAAACTGAAATGAGAAAGATTGTTGAGGGCTCAAAGCAGACAGAATGGTGTTAAGCAAGTAAGCTATATTAGTAGCCTAAAAAACAAATTATTTCACATTCCTAATCTTGTTCCACAATTTCATAAAATCATCATTTTATTTGAATTTGGCCATAAACACAACAGAGGCATCTCAAACCAGAAACGTATATAACTAATTAAATACATCAAATTTCTACACAGCTCCTTAAAATATCAACATGCTCAATATTTGGTTAAAACAAACAAAAAAATAACATTCTTACCTTGTCTCCAGCATTTGGATTTTTGTCAGGGTGATATTCTTTTGCTAATTTTCGATAAGCCTGAAAAATAAACATTACTGTTATAATCTCAAACTCAACCATTCACTTAAAAGAAACTGGAGTTTAAGCGGATTACAGCCTCTTCAAATGACCTACTATCTACATGCAGTATGCTTAAATACATAATTTTTTACAGTACTCTTCTCGACTTGTTCTACTAGCCCAACCCTCGTGATAATACCCCGAATCTACAACAGTAATTCAACCACTTAGCATCATTAGCGACTCAAATTTCTTAACAGATCAGAATCACCTGAACGAGTTACCTGACTGAGACACGGTATGTATTGTGCCTAGGCAGAAAGCCGACTGCGCCAGAGCATAATAGACGGATAGCATGACTAATGGCGTCAAACGGAGAACAACATAAAGCGAGCAAAACCACCACACGGCGCACTTCATATTTAGTTTTGAACGAAAACGGTGTTAAGTGTGACCTCCTCGTCACTGTGTCATACATAAAGGGAAAATCCCAGTCATGGCCTACACACCAACCACACGTTGAACTGATGCTAACGGTATTCAGCTGCTACAGACAATATACATGAGGACTCCATTTAGCGACCGACTACATTCACAGTTGATAAAATACACAAATGGGTTAGAAAGGATAAAATAGACCGGCTTGATTTAAACCCACACCACCCCTCCATTTTAGCGCGTCCCCTCCATAACCTGGTAACTATAGACACTAGGCCAAACTCACGACGAGCTTTAGCCCTGTGCTAATCCTCCTCTCGCTTCCTGATCCACACACAAAACCCGGCTGATTTACATAGTCAAACAGCGAGAAACATGCTCCGCACTTAAGGCAAAGCGAACAAATATCACCTTTTTCAGTTCGTTTTCAGTGGCCGAAGGGGAGACACCCAAAAGATCATATAGTTTGGTATCGGCGACGTTGGCCATGGCTGTGTGGAGTTCAGGGTTGTCTACGGGAAAGCGGAGAGCTGAAGAGAGACACCGGCCGGAAGCGTCAACTTTAACCTCTCCAATATGCGCCTCCTCTCAGAGGACAAGCACGTGTCATCATGGAAATACCATATATTATTATGCAGCACTTTAATAAGAACTCATTTAATAAAAGCTCATTCAAGAACGAATATTGTTTAATAGTACATTAAAATGTTACTTTATATATGGTCATGCAAAACTGTATTTAGAGACGTTACGTTTTGATTTTCGTTCTCTAGAAACGAAAATCAATGGCTAATGATAATCCTTTTATTTACGAGGTATACACTAAATTTATATAATTATTTTAGGCTGTCGTGGTAAGGTTTAAAGACCTAAAGGTTTAAAGATGGTCAAAGACCTATTTGTTTTTTAAGCTGTTTTTGTCATATAAAGACTGCAGTGTACTTTCGGTTCTCATACTAGAGGGAGACAGCAGTCAAATGAAGTAACATTTACTTCTGTTCATTATTAGCAGAATAAGACCGGACATCACCATAGGATGGCAGCAAATGACCATGGTTGCTTGTGCCTGTATGCTATGAATTAAACAAGGGCAGTTTTCTTCATCTGAATATTTTTGGTTATTATCCTCTTGATTTAAAAGACATGTACAATTATTATTATTATGCAGTTATTATTTATTTGTCATTATATATTTAGACGTGACTCTAGCTGTCCTGTGAATACAACAGTAGACACGTACAGTAATCACGTATCAATACTGGTTAAATGAGTATGAACACAATCACATTTCACTCCAAACAGAACTGATAGTTATATTTTGCTACAGTGTGAGTCAATGGCGGACAGCTAGAGTGCACAGCTATAGTGATATAATGTGTGTTATAAAAAAAGGAAAACTAAAGGAAAGAAGGTGAAAGTGCAGGCTTTCAAAGGTTGTGGGTTTACTTTCTAGGGAACGCATACTGATCAAATGCATTCCTCGAATGTACTATAAATCGCTTTGGATAAAAGCATCTGCCAAATGCATAAATGTAAGTGTAAATGTAGGTACGAATTTAAAAATGCGATTGTGCATGGGGAAACTGAATGTTATTTGTGTGTCAAAAGTCAACTTTGATGTTTTTACCTGTTTAGGATTAAAATACAGCAGTTATTATGTGCTTCTTAGTCAAGTATACAACTGGTAAAATCTCAGTTTAAGGATGGGCATTTTTAAAATTTGCGGTGGGTTTTTTTATCTCGTTAAGAGCACTGTACGCCATATAGGGCTTATATCTCGTTTAACATTTCTCAATTGCCTTCAAGTAATGACACCTAGTGGACATAACCGATATGACATGTTTCGTAGATGACGTCTGTGACATATGACAAGGTTTCATAGATCCCAGCAGGTCATGTTGTATTCATGTTTCTTGGTCTATAACCATCCAGCACTCTTATAGCTTTGCAGCTGTTTCATCATTGATACACAGCCCTATGATAAGAATGTCCTTCATGGTAATACAATAAAGTGCATTAACCTCAGTGACTGTCACCTGGGTTGGCTGAGGCCTCAGGGCTTCATGGAGGCTGTGACCTGCAATGTGTCTGTCCTTTTCAAGACACAAGAGGCCTTGAGTGCTCTCACTGTCTAATTTAACATGACAGATAAGTGAGATGGACACTGTAGAGGACTAAAGGAAAACAAGAGGAACAGAAATTGAAATCATACTGAAGATGAAAGCAAGAAGGCAGAGTGACATGTTCTTAGTGTGTAAGCGTGTATTGGCATTAATAACATATTATTATTGGTTTGTTAGTTAGTACTGACTTAAAGAGAAACTAAATGGAGATAAGATTAAACGTGCATACATGTTTGCGATATGATGGGAAAAAGACAAGAAATATCCTACCTGATAATCTGTTGTGCATCAGTAATACATAATTCAGAAATACTGGAGGTGCTGTAGTTTTATTAAAATGTACTTTGACATTTCTTACATCAATATCTTTTACAATTGTTCATGTAATGATTAAAATGGAAGCGCAGTATAATTTGATATACAACATATATTGGTTAGAAAATATATTCCTGTTCATTTTGTCTTATTTAACAACAAAAGAATAATTTCTATACAAAAAGTGTAAGCATCATTTACAATTTTCTCTATCTGAAGCTTGTAATGGATTAGTTGTTCATCCAAAAATGCAGAACAATGGCATGTTTACAGGTTAACAGAACATAACATCATTGTGTGTGCTGTGGCCTTGCGTGGTCAGTCAGATTCAGGTACGTACTGCCTGCACAGCAATCTGTTAAAAATCTCAGTTACAAACAAAATATCAAAACAAATGACAAAATGTAAAAAAGTCAGTTTTTGTAAATGCTGTGAGAATATTTATTTATCTAGTAGCCTTTCCTGTCCAAATGTGTGTTTCTCCTTACACTGTGGCCTAAACAGGCCAAGTTATGCCTTCCATGTTCATTTAAATTTTTAGTTATTTTAGTTATAATTGGTTATTTGCTTATTTTAGTGTGACTGTGCTGGGCAGTCCCGCCCATAGTGAAATCCCAATGATCCAATATCCAGTTTGATTGGCTGTGAATGTGTCTAGTCATGCATCATTTTCATATTCGGTTTGAACAAGCAAACCACTTGTTTTTAAAAAACCTGTGTTGCACCTTGTTTGAACACAGCATAAGTGTTCAGTATGGAATGGCTGTGTCCTCTACATGACTTCAGTTCATAACCATAATAGTCATCAGCATTTCAGCATAATTCAAGTTATCCACAGAGGCGAATGATGCAGAAAGTGAGTAATGCAAAGCAACAACACAAAACCTACATACGGTTTATCTTTCTTATGTTGTAATATACATAGATTAGAGTACTGTTCATTCACTTGTGCATTCCACGCTTGTTTATATTGCACTGGAACCCGTGCATGAAAAACAGTAAGGAAGGACAGTGAAAAAGTGTTAAAAGTCATTCTTGATCTCTCTCTTCCTGTCTCACCATTTCAGAAGTCCATGGATATGGAACGCTGTCCTGGGTCCACCATGGTGGTGTTGTTGCTACGGGTGTTGCCATGGTTATGGATGGTAATGGTTCCACAGCCACTTACGATGCTGCCTGCAGCCCCTTTTATGCTCCCACCTCTCACGTAGATTTCACAGGGGATTTCCTCCATAACACGTTCTTCGATCACCTGCTCGGAGGCAGCACATTCGTGAGTCTGTTTGTAGCCATAGCAACTCTTCTTGTAGGTGCCGGTGGCACTGCTATTGAAGGTCTTCATGGGCGGTGGCTTGGAGAAATCATTGTGGTAGGACAGCTCCATTGAGCTGAGGGTGGTGCGGCTCTGCTTCACGCTGCCACTTGAGGAGGCCTGTGCGCCACAGTGGTGCTCGTGGATGCATCGAGACATGGTGGAGGAGCGCCGAAGCTTACGGTAGCCGTCCAGCTCGTCTGACAGCTCAGCCAGGTCTGACGACATCTCTTTATCGCGTAGAGAGAAAAGCTCGTAGTTCGGAGGGTCAAAGACCTCTTGTAATCCACCTTTTTTTATGACAGCGGGTCGACGGGCCACGACTTTCTTACGAGGTTGCTTTATTTGCACCAGGATGGAGATGATAAGCAGGACCAGGACCACACCAGCAGAGATGCCAATCACTGTGCCATGAGTCCTCGTGATCTGGTGAAAGATTCCCTTGGACTTCCTCTCTGAGGCAGAGAGTAAAGAAACAATACAATTCAAACACACAATATAAAGACATTAAAACATACACGTGCAGCAGTGTTTTCTGCACAGCTGAATATACAGCGCCTAACAAAATTACTGTAATGAATGTGAATGTAAGTTTGAATGTAATGTATGTTTGAATGTAATGTGCTGTGACAGTTAATACATTGGCACCCTTAAGTAACACAAAGACAATTAATAGAACACACATTTATTAATTTGTCTTTACTAGTAGCACCAACAATTAATGCCTCAGTCTAAACACTGTAAACATTTAGTGCATTTGAATCAGTCTAACATATTTACATTTAGTCATTTAGCTGATGCTTTTATCCAAAGCGACTTACAAATGAGGACAAGGAAGCAACTTCAATCACAACATATTATTCACTGAATCTGTCAGAGCAGTTTATTAATCTGAATAAATCTGATTCGTACATTGACTGGATGAAACAATGTGTATTTAAAGCCACATATAAGCTTTGTTGTCATAAATGTTATTTTATTAAACATTTAAATATAATATAAAACCAGCATAGTTTTATATTATTTATAGTATTATGTGGTTCAAAAATTTTGTGTATAACATTTAAAAGCCTCATTAAAAGTCAACATTTAAAAAGTTTCATGCTGGTCCATCTGTAGGTGATCCAGGAAAACTGTTATTGCTCTAACTCACCCTTGCATTGGTTCTCATCCCAGGGGTACACACAGTTCTGAACCCCGTTGCACACCAGTGAGTTGTTGATGCACATGTTGCTGTGACAGAAGAAGGTGTTGCTGGTGCATGGAGCTGAAAACCACAGAACACAGAGGAAAAAAATCCTGTAAACAGAGTAACATGTACATTTTCATAGCATGACATCAGCAGCTGTCTGCCCATAGGTACATCTGAGGCCTGTGCCACAGGCTGTGTCGCGGGTGCTGAGCACAACACTATAAATCAAATCTAACAGCCATCACAAGGCCCATCTGGTCAGGTTGCTGAAGCTCTTGACTTAGCCAACGTTTAACATTCTAGACAGAGCAGAGGGT
Organism: Botia almorhae; assembly: GCA_036877575.1. Lineage (NCBI taxonomy): Eukaryota > Metazoa > Chordata > Actinopteri > Cypriniformes > Botiidae > Botia > Botia almorhae. The sequence continues at coordinate 56,796 of JAZGTJ010000581.1, read as the reverse complement.
AGTGAAGAATGTAAAGTGAGGAAGAGGGCGAGATAAGCTAGTAATTGAAGGTGAGTGCTGTTCTCAGGGGATGAATCCTTCAGGCTGTTTCTGCAAACCCTGACACTCTTCTCGTTGTCTAGGGCACTGACACACTAGAGTTTACACCAGGTAGGAGAACACCTTGATTTCACTCATTTAAATGTGTATAACGTGTATAACGCGTCACAAGGACAAACAAATAGCTTTACAGAAGTGATGCGACCAAAAGTTAAGAATATTTTAATGTTGGCTGCAACATACTCTGACACAGACATCTGTTGACCAATAAAAAGAGGCCTTTGCTGTATTCCCAAATTTCAAACTCACCCCATTTATTCCACACCCTCAAAATGGACCTCCTGCACTCCCATCCATTAAATGTGCCATCAAAGTTTTCTCTAGTGTGTAGCTCCACCACACAGATCTGAGCATACAGACTCTTTTTCTCAATTCTACACAATATTACTCTTCAGTGCCCTTTTTACATTTGTAGTGTTAAAGCCTGTGTGGGGAGAGAACATTCGCTGCTAGCGTGGGACTAAATGCTTCTGACAGAATCTTGAAGGGGTTGTAACTTAATTCCCTGGCAACAGCTTCATGCTCCCACTGGTCTTCACTTTATTCAACAACGTTGTTGGACATTTCTTGCCTTCCAACAATGGGCTGTGCTGCACTGAAGACTGCCAAAGTCACACCACATCTACTGACAGATAATCACTTATCAGAGGAAATGTAAGAAATAACCTGATATGCCAGGTGTATTTGTTTCTCTTCTGGTTAGAGGAGATGCATTCAAGCTGACGATCTAGAGCTGGATGTATTGCTTCACAGGCGACAAAATGTATGTATCTCTGCCATGATTTGCCTCAACTTAACTCCCACCAGTTTCAAATGCCTCGAACCTAAAACAACAACCTACAACATCATCTATATGTGTTATGTGAAACTTAATAATGTAGACAATATTATACCAATATACTAAAAATTATTGATTATAATTTTACCACAACAAAATATATTTCTTAATTTACATTCAAATTTACATACAAGTTCTTAAGAATCTAATAAAGCAAACAGCCAAAACAATAATAAAGGCTGAATTTACACAGCAACATCACATCTCACATACATAATATTTTGTGGACCACTATCAGGCATGCGTTTAGCACAGGACACAGCAAAGACTGCAGAACAGTCTAGTAGGTCAGTTATAGTAAGCAGTTAACCAGCAGCTAGACATGTCAACATCCCTGTTTTTTCTAGAAGGAGGCATGTACCAACATTTTAGCAGTGAAGCACAGAACCAGTAAAGATTTCTTGATAGTCAAAAACATTTAAAAACAACCTAAATTTCACTAAATTAAATATTATCTAAACTTTACTATAATATTACTAAAAATATTATTTTTTTAAATAAAGAATATTTCATGTTGCGTTAGCAACTAACAATTCTGTGTAAAGCACAGGTATGGTTACATATTTTGGAAGTACCAGTACTTTAGACATCACTACTTCATAAGAATGTACTAGCTGCTGCTCCTGAATATAATCAGGATGCGTTGCATTGTTAATCAGGGTTAGGAGAAGGACATTGTATTGAACAATAATTTGTCATGCACTTGCTCAATAACAGATTTTTTGTTTATGTTTAACCAGAAAAAGTTATGGATTGCAATAGTCAAACAGTTTCGACAGTAAAGGCGATCAGCAATTAAGCACTGCTAGTCCACCTGCCTTACCAGTACCAAAGCAGAATAAACCAGCATGGACCAACATGGAATCCCTTGCTGGTATGTTCAGCAGGCTTTTATGATATTTTGAGGAACCCAGTGTGTAAGCTGTAACACTGTGCTTGCCAACTTGATTGGCAAGGTCACAAAATGAACCAACTAATCTAATCACTAACTAGGTTGTGTCAGACTGTTCACAGTGCTGAATGACCTTCAATGGCAGGTGTTTTTACTAGCATTGTAATTAAAAATCATTTGCCTCTTCTTTTTCAGTGTGGGCAAGATTAGTATTCACATGGAGTTGACATTGGATGCTGTAATTAATTCCTCTGATTATTCTGCCATTTATTAAAAATATTACAGACGAGAGCAAGATGCCTATTTGCTTCATGGTAATTTTTTAGCAATTTGCATACAACCTTTAAACCCTCTGAAAAGCAAAGGGGAAAAAAATGTGATACACTGCTTACATCCCAATGTCTAACACACAAAGTAAAGCCTCATTTAGATTTTTTGGTCATTTTAGCAGCACCAGATAAGTTCCAATTTTCTATCATGTCTAAACCATTAGCATGGAAAATGTGCAACACTATAACCAAAGTATTAAGAAGCTGCTGTGCTATTCGATTTTCTATGCAAAGGTTGGGGGAGTAATTGGCTTTTTGATGTCATTGCTTTTTATAGAGATTACTTTAATTGACTTTACACTTTCAATGGATAATTTGAAATAAATGCCAGGTTGTTTGAGTCAGATCAAATGGAATAGAGTTTATATCATTCTATTATTAAACATTTTATTCTGATATTTCAAGCAACATCTGTTAAGAGCAGATTTCTATTTCTATATTATATATTTTTTATTAAATAAAAAGGTGAAATGTCCTTGAATATAAGCTTTAAACACCAAAGATATTTAGTGTATTAAGGCATTTTAATGGTGTCCAATCTTAATAATATTTGGTCTGTTATAATCTGGGAAATTGTCCTGCACACTTTATTCCTTTCATACTGTTTTATAGCTGCTATTTGCTATACTGAAAACACACTCTGCCTAAAGCACATTACAAAATGAAATATAAATGATGTTTCTACACAGCCTGCTGGCTTTAGCTTTTTTTGCCAGCTGACGTGGCACAGCCTCCTCCAAAGGTCACATCCATACATAGAACTTTTTTGCACCATGAAAGCCACTGATTCACCCAAGAAATATGAAGGGCTTTTTAAGCTGGACTCACTGCTTCTCAATTTAATTTGCACAAGCCAGAACAAATTGTGTCCTTTAAGCATTTTTGTGACATTATTATTATGTTCTATAAATATTTGTGATGTTTTGTATTTTGTGAGGTACTCACTTTTTATCAGTCTATGTTAGCAGTTAATATTTGATCTACATCCAGTCTTATCTTTAAAATAAAGTGTCTATACTTACGATCCACAAACGAGGTGAAGAGCATTCGGAAACGGCTGAGTCTGCTGCTCTCATCGGCCCACATGCGTACAACACCCACGCCAGTATCCAGCATCACATCATTGGCCACAGTACTGCAGAACTTTGCTTTTAGGTTCTCTATGGAGCTGCTGCCGTCATACACTGCCACAAAGTTCTTCTTGCACTCGTTTGAGTGTTCCATCTGGTATTCCAGGAAACGAAGGTATATCTGCAGGCATAAGCCAAACCTTTAACAAATGCATCATCTGATCCAGCATAATGCAAAGGAATAACAGTACAAGAAATAATTTAGAGTATAACAAAAATACTGCTGCATATTATCCTGACAAATCTGACCAGTGTCCAAAATGTGCTTTTGGCCAGATATGCTGGACATAATTATTTATTAATGGCCATAAAGCCATTTTGCATTAATTTTTTATAAGTATATATTTTTGTGACCCAATATAAGATAAGCAGTTTAGAGAATGGATGGATATATATATTATTGCCTTTGACATTGGTATTATTTAGCTGTTTTTGTTCCATTTTACTGACTAACAGTAGGGTCACTGTGTCACAATCATACACAACCCTGACTCTGACAGAGTAAACTGACCTGATGCATGGTGACCAAGAGTAAAAATCTCTCTAATGTTTTTTAAGCACAAGATTCATGGGCAAATAAAATGTCACTCCTTACAGCTCTAATTATACATCTTCATGCTTGGTAAACAGATACTCTGGTCTTGGCAAAGTTCTTTAGGGATGTTTTTTAGTCTGCTAAGGGTTCTGGTCTGCTCGGAGCAGGTGAGCGTGTAATCCCTCGGCCATCTTAATGCCGCTTTCCTTCCTCAGTCTTATTCCTAGTACTGCTGATTCTGCTCCTTTGCAATTTCTGCATCATTGGCCTAATACTTGCTGCTGCTGCATTGCTAATTTAAGCTCTCCTTGAAAAGTTTCCTCAGCAGAAAAAGGGTCAAGGCGCCCGATGGCCTCCTGTGGTCATGTCAAGCCCCGGTTTTAAGGCGCTCATATATCTGCCCATGGCAGAAGAGCAGGATCATCTCATTTGATGAACTGTGGGAGTAAGGAAGGTGAAAAGAAAGTCACCTTGGACTTAGGAGGGGCGCGTATGGTCCAGATGCAGTCCAATGCGTCTCCATTTTTGATTTTATCCTCCTCTTCCACCTGACTGGAGTGGATGACTCCATCTGAACCACTGATCTCAAACTGGCAATCTGCCAGAGGAACGGATTGAAGCAAAAAAATACAGGCGAGAGAGAATTTAGGAAAACAAAAAAGGCAAAGCGCTGAGTACAAATCGAAGGGAAATGAGCATTGGTGAGATGACAAAAAATGTTGTGAGGAGAAATGAAAAGTCAGACAAATAACAGAGTTAGATAGGTAGCATCAGGCCAAAAGATAGAAGGCATGGAGAATGTCAGTAAAAGATAGCCTGTCGTCTGCCGCAGAGAATAGAATGCACTTCAGATGGAATTGAAGTGGGGGGTGAAATATTGAGAGCCTTACCTGGAATTGGATTTAGCAATCCACCGACGTGCAAATGAAAATCTGGGTCTGAAATGATAAGACAGATATCACATTACCCAAACCGCACGCAGTGGGAATCTGATGCTTCAGACTAGTAATAATATACAGTTTAGAGCTGTGGGTGCTGTAGTGAAAAGATCTGCCTTTTGATCTAACAGGCAGCATTAAGTGTTTGTTTTTATTGACCTTGTAAAGACTTAAATGTCTTTAAACTACTGCATCTGAGGTGGATCTTGCTTGCAAAATTTACGTGCCTGAAATTGCATTTAATACAGTATAAATATAATATAAAAGACAAACAAGGACTTATTATAATCTTTACAAGGTCCACAGCAGCAAGGCCGTGTCTTTCAATACACAATGTATGAGTTTAGGTATTAAACTCAAATATGCAAAATTGTCTGCTTTTACTGTACTTTATTTAACTGTGACGGTTACCTGCTATAAAAGTGTATTTAGCACGGAAACCTAATCCCTCAAGCTCCTCGTCACTGGTGAATTTGACCCACATGAAGCGGCCTGTGGAGGTGACCACACCTGGACTCTTTGGCCCACAGAATCGATCAATAAGAGGGGAGAAACCGAAGGGACCATCCCTTATCTCTATGTGGTCAAAGCGGCACTCGAAAGACGGCTCAATATAATAGGTTTTGTCAAAGGCCAGCTGAATTCTCTGGCGAGGGAGAGCTGCAGGAGAAAGGCAGGAGAATATTTTCTTCATTTGATGAAGGAATGAAAGGTATATTTGGTTGATAACTGTAAGAAATGAGGCATTGTAACCTGTGCTGGAGGAGCCCATTGTCTACACTGCATGACGCCTTCAAATTAGCTAACAGAATAATACCACCTTGTACAATAATAATAATACATCATTCAAACAGAGCAGTGCCTTGTTCCTTACACACTACACAAAAGAGATACCTTTTAATATAAACAACACACATATCAAATTCACATTGCGAAGAGACAGAAAGACAGTTTTTTACAAAAGGAGATCTCTCTTTTATAACGCTGTAACAAAGTACTTAATCGACCATTACGTTGGAGTACTCATTTAAATTTGATTTTGATTTATGATAAGACAAACAAGACATACATACATACATAATTTCCATTCTGTGTTGTTTAATAAATACACAAACATGTGCAACAATAAAACAACACATTCCGCTACCTATTTATACACAGATTTAGGTCACTTGCTTGAGGCACAACAACCTTAATCATATCAGTCATAAACAAATATGGGATGTCACTCTTGATTTAGCTTTGTTCTATGGAATCTGAGTCATGAGCTGTATTTCCTGCAGCTTGCAATAAAACCACAGACTCTGCACATTCTACAATCATTTATCAAGAAAAAGCTTCTCTTGTTCTCAATATAAAGGCATATGAAGGTGCACAGTTTATTATTACTGTCAAGCTTTCTGGTTAAATGTTACTTGGGTGAATTATGGGTAATCTGGGCCACTGGGTAATATAGGATGTCAAAGGTCCACTGAAATGTACATTTCTTTCTCCATCACATGCAAATCTGTATTAACACGCGGTTATATTGTAGCTTGGCTAAGTTGTGCATAGGTTTAAGTATGAGATGTTGTGGGGTGACTATTAATTAACTGAATATATCTTATCTTAAAGTTTGAAATTTAGCCCACAGATACATAAAACAACCACTATTGTTAAAAAATGACTTTGTTTTAAAACACTCCTTTGTCAAATTGTATATAAATGCAAATTGTATATTGCATTTGTCAGATTGTATATGAATATAACGAAATATACTTATTTGACCACAGGGGGCGCTCTTGTACTGTTAAGTCCTATTATGTGGGACAAAATAGTTTTATTCAGACTTTAATAGTGCTGTAGTTTATGGTGTATACTGAGATACATTAGCAGATGATGACTGTTATGAGAATACTTGATGTTTTTATGAGAATATACAAATAATTAGTGTTACCATTATAAAAAGAGAAGCACAGACAAGTGGAGAGGTGAGATGAGGAGAGGAGACTTATTTAAGTACCTAGAAGCAAATTGTGAAGCTCTTATGTTCTTAAGCAGTGTTTACTTGAGGCAGACATCAATCACACTGTCATAACCAGTTCCTGTCACAGTGACAGCTAACAGCTGAAGAATGCCCAGGAAATATTCTGCTTTCTTTATACTTTGAGGTCAATTACCTTCCAGGATGTACACGCACTCCTTGTTGGGTGGATAGGAGTTAGGATAGTTTGGAGATGTAAACAGGCCTCCATTAATGTTTCGGGTCCACTGGCCACACTGGTCGTTCTTAGCTGGAGCTTCACCCTCATCCTGCGTCTCTGTGAAAGGAGATGTGTTGACAGAGCAGATTTTAAATAGAGGGAATACAGCATTCGTACGAGCTCGTGACTCACAACTATTATGCTGTTAAAATAAGCTACAATGCAGCTAATATTAGCTATCAGTGAAGCTGTGTGAGAATGAGTCAATGTATTTACAGATGGTTACATTTTACTATAACAAGCAGTTGCTTGAGTAAAGTCATTTACAATACAATACAAACTATGGATTGGAGAAAGACTTTATACATATTTAAATTTGGCTTACAAAGAAAAAACAACTGACTAAAACAAACATTTCATTTTTCTGTACACTAGTCTGAAAGAAGAAACCATTTTTCCTGCATGTTTTATCCAAACTCTAAATGTATTGGTCAGGTACCCACAAACTGTTGAGTAAATGAAAGCAAAATGAGCTGCATTGGTCACATTAAATATGTGACCAATCAGGTATAGAGGGGAATCCTCTACAAGCTCTGTGTTAATGTGTACAGAATATCACAGGGCTGTCACTTCTAATACCAGCGTGAAAATGTGTGAGTCATACCTTTAATTTTCTGGGCCAGGGCGAATCCCTCTTCTATTACAATGAGGAGAACCCAAGCTGGAGAGAAGAGTGAACAAAAACCAGGTCAAATATTATATGACAAAAATAAGCATTTGACATCAAACTGCAGCCGTGATTGTGGTCTTCATCTGACACTGTGACACCAATGTACACATGTAAAATACAACTACAGATGAAAATATCAGAGATGACCATGTTCACAATGACTTTTTGCAAGGATCTTAAATTTATCTGCTACTGGCCTCAAAGATCTCAGATAACTCTGGTGTGTTCGTGAGATTCTTAGAAACTGTTAGACAAGACAGAGAGTATAAATCTGACTGATTTAGCCTTGTCTTTCTCTGCCTGACTACTGACTACACGACTGCACTAACCCAGCACTGATTCATCGTATGGAGGCAAAGGCCAGGGCAGCGTGGGCACAAAAAACACAAGGACATTGATCACTTCAAACTCATCTATAACTCTTCCAGCCCTGCAGTAGCACAGAAATAAATCTTATAGACTGATCAATAGTTTAAAGATTCTTGTCATGTCATAACATGTCTTGCACTTGACATAAGGTCAGACTCCCTGTCTGTAAATAGACAAAGTCTGACAAAAAACGAGTTAAAAGTAATATGGTTCATTAGGCTAACTAGACAGTTTACGGTTGCCAAGCAACGCAGTAACCTGGCGCAGTAATATAGAATGTGCGGTTTCTTGGCGTTTTGGCTCCAGATGCTGCTCATATAATCGGAATCGTAAAAATCTGTGTTATAAAGTACAGTTTGTTAAAGGCCTTGTTAGAGTTGTTATAGTCGATAAATGTGGATTGAAAACGTAAGAAAAATCCCATAACATCCTGAATTTGGTCTTTCTGAGAAAGGCTACAGATGAAGAAAGTTGCATTATTTCAGAAACGGTACATAAACATACAACTACACTTTATGCATTCATACTCTCTACAGGTCTGCCGAATAATCGTTCCATGTCTTGAAATAAATCGATTAATCTTAATTCGATTAATATGTTTAAATAATTAAACTGCCTGCATGGTGAAAAGATGACAGCGCGTCTGATAAAACTTCGTGCTATATTTAATGTGAACTGTATGCTTCATATACTCTGAGAATTTCAAACAAATACACACAAATACAAAAAAAGCTTTGGGGATTGCATATCGAATATGATACATATTATTAAAAACAAATGTCACGTCTAAAACATATGCAAAACGTGCACAAATACAAGCATACAAAAAAGTTATAGTGTAATTAAGTCCAGTTCAGTAAAGTAATAGGTTTACACTCTTCACATAGGATCTGTGAATACCTGTATGGATTATGGATTAAGCGTTCTGTATAGTTTTAAGTGAACAGACATCTGGGATGCGTCCCACGGGATGGAGCGCTGCCGTACATTTGTCTATAAATACACCAAATTAGATCTGAGGAAAAACCTTCATTCTCATGAGTACTGTAAATTGACTAAACAGATTCGTCGGCTAATCTTCATTACAGGCGAACTGTGTAATGGATTTAAATTAAACGTGGCACTTCAATGTATCCAATGCTAATTAAAGACAGATGACAAGATTTAACAACCACATGAAGACTACGAATGCCTCTAAACGAATTATTTTGACTGATGGTAAATACTGCATGTTCCTGTCCTCGCTTCAGATTTTATTAACTGGATTTTTGGAGTTGAATTTCCATATAGCTATGCTATAATTAAGCAAAAAAGTCAGTTGGATAACACGACAGGGAGGTACCTCGCTAAAACCTAACTCAGTACAGTAGACAGAACAATCTCATTGCAGGGTCACCATTTATGTGGTTGTAAAAACTAATAATAGCAGGCCGAAAAGTGCAAAACATTAAAAAAAATTCATTAAGAATGCAATCTGTAATTTAGATTTATGTGTAATTTAAAATGTATCCAAAACCTACTATAGATCATATGCTTTTATGAATGCTTAATTATTTAAGCATAAGATTATGGCTTATTTTGCAGGGTGATCATTTTTGTGGGTTTTATATCATAAACATATACGCGGAAACATTTCACATTGCAGTGTTTATGTTATATTGTCATTGCATAAATTAGAAATAGCAACGAACAACATGTAGGCTAATTAATTATGTTGGTGAACAGTCAATGATTCCATATTGTTACTGCTACAGTAATTCACTGTGTTCATTCGTAATGTGTGGAACATGGACCATGCCCACTGTAAAGCATTGCCACAAATATCTTTTAATACTCGGTTGACTTATTTTGTAATGCCAATCATTAATTAATTATTAGTTACATTTATTAAAACCTCGAATGTATGGCATGTATCTATCAGGAGTGAGGATCATAAGCGGCTCGCGGGAGCTGTCACTTCAGCACTCTTATCATGCCGCTCCTGCAAATGCCACGCGCTCACGCAGAGAAGTTGCATGAGACGCTGTAGAAATCGAATGCAACTCGCCCTTTGTGTGGTTACGTCCCATATGGCCAAATAACTGCCAATCACAAACGAATTTGGTCAAGGAATAAAAATCCAACGATTTAATGAACAGAACGAAAATGATGAAAAATAAATTGATTAGCCAAATTTCATTTGACACGCGTTGTATAATAAACAAAAACACACCTGTAGGTGGCGACGGAATTTATAATATTATCCCTGAAAAGCTGCAACTTGTTAGACAAGACTGCCACGAGAAATGTTCTAAAATATAAAATTGCTTTCTTGGGATACGTTACTGTTACTGCAACAACCCTTCTGGGCAAAAGCCCTGTTGTGTTGTCAGAGGGAAAATGTTTCTTGAAACTCACCTCTGTGCATTTCCACTCGCTGCGTTATTACCAGTGCGTCCGCCTTGGTGAGCTCTGAAGAAGCGAGCTTTATCTCTCCATCTTACCATCCAAGACAACGAGACTTAAAAATCCCAACTTTTCCTGGATCTCTTTAATCCCATTCCTCAAGAAGGAAAGACACCACTATATTCCTTACGGTGAACACGCTCCCTATAACTCTGTGAGAGGTTGTAAATGACTGAGCTTTTAATCCTGTTGAGAAATGTGCTTTGTATATCCACATGCAGTGTATTGCCATTCAATACGCGAGGCGCGTGTAGTCCAGCTAAAGTCCGGGGAGAGGCGTGTGTCTGTGGGAGTCTACATCTGAACTGAAGGGATCGCATTAAACTAGGCTCATTTGAGCTTCGGGCGCTGTTCGCTTGAATGAGGAGCCTGTGCGCCTGCGCACTCGTGTGAGCGCGCGAATCGCTAAACCTGGGAGAAGACGGACCGCGGTCAAGTTAAGGTGACGTGATTCACCACGACCGCAGCATCTGACGATGAGTATTGATTCATTTTTAGTGAAGATATGAGTGATGTACTGTAATGCAGTCATTTTTGTGACTGATGAGGTGTGGCTAAGGACACCACCCCAGTCACACCTTCATTTAAATCATCTGTTGATTATCTACAATTATCAAATGCTGCGCATTTAAATTCATGAATAAATCATTGACGATGACTAGTATATCTGACTCATCGTTTTGCAGATGTCCCTGCACTGTAACTGAATGTTCAAACAACCAAAACAAACTATTTTAATTGAAGCACAACTTGATCCAAATAATAAAGGTAGTAAAGCACTTGGTCATGTTTATTCTTAATATAACATTCCAAAGGCAACCAAAACACTGACAAACAGCATGTCAATTTAACCCCAAACATGTTGAGTTATTAATTAATCATTAAACCGAACACAGTTTTCACGGTAAATATGCACCTGACCAGACAATTTGTATTTTTTGCATGCTAGTTAATATACAGGTCTAGTATGCAGCTGCATGGTTTGGGTGGCAAGTGATTTTGCCTTTGAAAGTGAAATTAATGTGCACGTACCACACAATAACAACACCGTATAAAGGTAAAGAGAGTTGCTGATAAATCAATACATGGATCAGAATATTTTGTCAGATATATACAGCTAAAACAAAACCGGGCATTCTTCAGTAGCATGTAATTAAGTTTCAGTGTTTTATAAACAGGTGTATAAGTAATAAATAACAGATTAGAAAGCAAAGAAAGTATTGATACAAAGGCATCAGTATAAAGAATACAAACAACCCACAGTTAAAACATTGATGATAGTGCCATTAAATGGAAAGACAATCTACTAGGAATGTAGGAGACTAAGAGAATAAGACACAGGGGAAATTGCTTAAATGTAAACACATAGGACAGTACATGCTGAAACAGTACAATCCCGCTTTATGTCGACTGTGAGCAATGGACACTAATTAGGGAAGGGGACGTGACTTGCTATAGAATTTTGCTCTTCTTTGATATTGAATAGCAAACTGATAAGTAGTGCCTCTACAGAAAACAGCTAATTTTAAATTGTCTGTGGAAACACTGAAGCTGTTGGCACTGTTGACAGTTAATACTATACTTGTTTAATATAGCAGTGATGCCATTTTTATTTACATTCTTGGTTCCATACAGCTAAACGGCTAAAATACTCATAGACCAACTTTGTTAACACACAGAGAAGGGTTTTGCCCCGTGTAACTCAATGTGTCAATTTATAAATGCAGTCTTTAAATATCAAACATTGATTGAGTACAGGTGTGAATTATCACACTCAGTTGCATACATACACTAAAGGTAAACATAATTAAATCCTTCAAATGTACCACATACACCTCCAAAACATGGGATTAAACAAAAACAGAAAAAAACTGTTTCTATTTCGGCCCACTTGACATTTAGCAACGTTACTTTAATAATACAGCAAAAAGAAAGACACACTGAATGAACATGTTTATGTCAAACCAAATACCGAAAGGTACAACAAACACTTTTCTTTCTTTTAATGTGCAAAAATTCATGTTTAGGTTCATGAAAACAACAATGACAAATAAGAAACAGAATCTTCAGGTACATTACTACAGTTTTTGTCTATAATTTAGCACCAGCTACTCATTCGTCTCGAGATAAATTTTAAGTTTTCAGTGTTGAAAAACAGTCAAATAAATTATTAAATAAAACCATTCAATGCAATTAATTCAGAGCTGATTTTCTCAGTATTCGCCCATGATGCTCTCCATTTTCTCACATGGCATCAAAATGAAAGCGATGGGCCTCCTGTCTCTTCTCCCGATCATCTGCTTTCTGTAACACAAACAATCAGAGGTTGCTACATGCTCTGTCACTTTACAATCCTGACAGCAGGCGCGAGAACCCGAATCCCACATGTTAACCTTGCCAGTGAGTTGAATGTGAACACAATACAATGGCATTTGATTCTTTGTGAAGGGACTGGATAGACACAAAGACAGAGACACAGACAGAGAACTCATTACACACACAATGGCACACTTTGCCACAGCAAAATACCTCTGTGTGCGATCACAGATAGAGCCAACACCAGACACTTGCTGCCTGAGACTGATAATAACACACACTGCCAAGCCTGGAGAGTGATCACGTGTGTGTGTGTGTGTGTGTGCAGTGATTATCCTGTCTCAGTGACGGCAAAAATGGTGTCTATTCTCAGCTAGTATGAGTGACTCACGAATCAGGTCCCTCTGCGAGGCACTTGCGAATTGGCTCTCCCGATCTATAGGGGTCACTTGGATATATTTTTAGCTGCAGGTGTGTAGTTTTCACCTAGTAAGAAAAGCATGTCACCCATTGCCCAAATGGTAAATAAGTTATGGCAGAACTCCTATATATGAGAGCGGATTACTTGCTTTTTCAAAAGAACTTAATATCTCACACACCATTCGGAGAGGCTGAGCGCTGTCAACACTGCTCAGGAGTAACAGACTCAGGAGGATCAGTAACAGACTCAGGAGGATCTGGCCTCAAGATATTCCACTCCATGTCTCGATCTGCATATGATACAGTACTGAGCCATATCACTATCTATCAGTGAAGACTTTCATTGCCATAATTGTGGGTTACAGCGCACAAGAACCAAGAAACATACCTGTGGGCTCATCTGCATTTTTCGTCCCTTTAAGTGTTTTTAGTGAGGCACAGGCAAAGCCACAGACATTGATTTCTCTGTTACGAGTGCTTGACTTAATTGCACAGTCGGTGACAAAAATAGCACATACACTCCTTCAAGCTCGGGATTATTACATGGCAACACTTGCAGCTGCAGCATGTCTGATCGTTTTAGTTCTACAAGTAGGAAGAGCTTGTAAGTAATGGTCTTTGTCAGATCAGCTGCCAGCAATAACATATAATAATGCATCTTACAATAAGATTTTTTCAAATACAGGCACTGTCCCAAATCACTGTTTCCACACTGTGACGAGCCCCTTTGCATCAGCTACTCTTTTATTACAGTACGCCAGCTTGTATGGTGCTGCACCAATGCAAACCGAAGCCTTTTACTGCATGTTAAGATTGACGTGTTCTCCAACATGTACACCTCAAGGCTAAGATGCTCAAACATACACACAGCTCAAGTCCTGATAGGCAGTACACAGTAGTGCATCAATAAACTGCCAGGCTGACATTCACATGACCGGCAAGCATCCGCAATCTCCCGCATGGAAGATTAGATGCAGCCGTGTTGACTTTGAGGCATTTTCATGCAGACGGTTCCATGTGAAAATCATGTTTTCTTTTAGTAATCTTCACCTTACTCTAATGTTGAAGCCACATTTTAATTGTTTATTTAATTATATTCCCATTAAATTGAATATGGTAATATGGTTTTGTTTTGATTATTTTATGTCAAATGTTGGGGGATGGAGGATGTATGTTCCAAGTTCTTAGTTCCCTTTAATGTTGCAAATGGTAATGCAACTCCTTTTTGTTTTATTAACTGAGATAATCAAACCAAAATATTCATAATTGCGAATGAGCCAAAAATAGCTTAATTGCACAATATGCTGTAGCTTTAATTAGCCGGTTGGCAAGTAGAGTTGTAGCAGCAGACTTCCATAATTCCTGCTAAATTTTTACCATCCCTTCACAGATGCATAACTTGAACTAAGGACATCTTCATGCAGGAAGCTGCTAGGTGAGATGTGTTCCAGCCCCATGCAGACATTAGAGAACACCTCAGCATCTCCCCTACCTTTGTCTTCCCTCTGACATTGAGAAGTATGGAATGACAACAGGCAACAGAGAAATACTACATCTGACTTTTCCTCACGTTTGTTGTGCTCTCACAGACATGCAAATGGAATGGTCCGCAGAGATAGAACAATCTGCTGAGTCCTCACCAAATGCTATTTTCACAGGCACTAAAGGTTGCCCTTTCTTATCTGCTAAAGCTACTTCAATTACAAGCTGTCATGGGGGGTGAAGCAATAAAGATAGAGTGCTGAGAGAGAGAGAGCGCAAGAGAGAGAAGAAAGATAGAGTTTTCACACATTTTCATTCATATTGAAGCTTTTAACGTCATGTTTATATGACCATCAGATGCACGGTAAATAAGAAAGAAAGAACGAAAGAAAGAAAGAAAGAAAGAAAAGCTTTGTATATCTGGTGTTTTAAGCCATGCCTACTGAGAACATGAATTTTCATGAGGGGTCACTTGAGTGTGGAAACCATCCTGTGTAACAGGGGGTGACATTTCCACAGCACAACTAAACTAACATAACACAGCTCTATGTACTGCACATACCCAAGCATGTTTGGGTTTTTGGATCGAGAGAAACAGCAATAAATGGAGCAATAAATGGAGAAAGTCACAGAAAGACAGAGATATAATGTGTTACAGTCTGGTACTGTAGCAGCATGTGATATCAGACCTCCTGTGGTCTCCACAGCTTACGGCATCAGATGCCGAGGAGAGTCTGAGCTGTGCAGTGTCTCTCAAACAGGTGGAAGAGAATGGAATCACTTCCTGACCTTTTAATAACTGAATTAAGGAGCAATGCTAATAATCACCTGAACATGTGCATCAGTAAATACTATGCTGCCTAACAAGGCATCAAGACAAACGGCCCAAACACTTGCCTTCTTTCTCTCTTTCCTTTTGTCAAATATATAATTGTGGGTCTGAAGAAGAGAGATATGGAGCCAGCATGTTATTTTAATGCAGTGTCAACTCCAATGAAGGTTGTGTAGTGAGAAGCGCTTCCCTGAGCAGAGAGCAATTATGGTTTTCAGTGCGCATAATCAGGCACCCACAGCAGATGGCTTTGAGAGGACGCCAACACCAGAACAGCCTTCACTGCTCACACACATGCGCATACAGAGCACATCCTGGACCATCATGAGAGCTTCGGAGAAGATGGACAGAATGCAGACACTCGTAGTTAAACACCCCCAATACCTGTGTGGTTGAGTTAATATATATATAATTAAAAATTTGGAAATGCCTTAAAAAGTCTTTGTCTTTTAAGAATATTTTAATGGGTATTTAATGGGACTTCCTCCATTTTCACATAAACATGCATCTTGTGTAAATGTGAGGCGGTATCATTTCAGTATACACTTGTGGATCTGTGTTTTGTATGGTATTCACACATTTTATAGTTTGCACATGTAGAGGTACAGATTGCATATAAGAAACCAGAATGTGACAACAATCACCTTCCCACACACACAGACACAAACTCACAGGTTCACATATGCAAACTCACACATAACACCCTAGAGGACATGTTGTGTGGGATAATGAGGAACAGATTTGATATGCTGAAAGGACAGAACAAAGCAATTAGCAGCATAGCAGTGTGTTCGGAGCACCCTCTGAGAGAGCCTGAGGGCAGGGCCACACACAGACACGCCCATCTGCTCAGATCCTCACCCACATGTTCAGAGCACTGACTAAGGTGTCTGTGAGGTCTTGGGATGGGTCATGATAGTTGACTAGTAGACTAGTAAACAACCGATTAACTGATTAGTTGTTTTTGGTGTGTGTGTGACAATCAGATCCACAGACAGAGAAGGAGAGAGTGAATGTAAAGTTGGACATAGATGGGAGAAACCTAAAGATGAATGAGAGTTAGGGCTGAAATATAACAGGCAGAAATGGGAGACATCCAAGATCTCACCTTCTCCTGCCAGTGTAGTATCCCGATGATGACGAGAATAAATACGCACACGCCAATCAAAGCTATTGCAGTCAGCAGGACTATATTACTGGGCGTTAAGTAGAGCTTTGCACTCCAACTGCAGAAATACAAAAGGAACAAGAAAGAGAGGCAATTTATAACTTGGGAAACATTTGCAACACAGCCTCAGAGCAATATTCGATGTTCTGTGAAAACTTTAAACATCTTTCAGAAATCTGAGAATACACACAAAGATATTACGATGAGCAAACCAGCACAAATAATCAAACAAGAGATGTGGAGTTTATAGCACTGAAAAGAGAATTCTTATTAGCACAGCGTACCTTCATGTGAACGCTTTAATATGACTCAAAAAACGCACTTTAATATGACTTAAAGAACCTGAGAAGGCTAAATATAATCAGTCCTATCTGAAACATCAGGGCATGAAGATGAGCCGTTTTAGAAAATAATAGATGGAGAACGAGGGAGAGATAGCTCAAATGCTTTCCATTTACTGGAGGGAACAGAAAGACACATACTCGGTTCATCATTATAAATTGTTTGAAAGCAAAACGGCATCTGAGGAAGCCAGAGTGGATGGAGTCTGCAGGGAATTGTGGGAAATCAAGTGAGCAGCTCAAATATGTGATAAAGACTGGCGGACAGCTTCATTAAGATGCATTTCGTCTGTGCTGGTAAACACATTAAATATTTATGCACGGGAAACACCTTCTTGCGGTTCTGATTAACTAGTGATAGATGCTGTGCTGGCGTGAAACTGCTTTTTTATTACATTAACAAGTTTATCATTTGCTTGCTGGTGGTGGGTTTGGGCCTCTTGTGCTTAGTAGATATTGATAATAAATAAGGAAATTCTTTGTACAGTGTACATGTAAAATCATAAATAATGTTTGTAGAAGAGATCTGATACTGGAGTCAGTGTGTGTGTGTGTGTGTGTGTGTGTGTACCTGCGGGGGTCATTCTGTGGGTATGGTATAACAATGAGCTGAGAGTTGGGAATGATAGCAGTCCACTCTTGTTTCCTCATGTCCTGCAAGAGAAAAACAAGAGAGTGATAAATGGGAAAGAGAGAGACAGAGAGAATTATATTACACTGAGGTTATGGATATTACAGCACATTCAATTTCTACTGCCATCCTTAGGCAAATATGTACTAGAACTGATCTACTGTCTTTCTGGAAGACCATGGATTTTCATATTGTATTATTGCATAATTGGACAGTATTGAACCCAGTCTTAAAGGAGGAGAGGGCATGTTTAATACATGTCCATCTACAGCAATTACTGAATACATAATGGCTGATACACTATTCCATTATTTCTAGTCATCCTGTTAGGCCTACATCAACATTGTTAAACCAAACGTTTGCTAGCTAGAGGGAGGGTGAAGCTATAGGTACAAATATCACTCAATGATAAACACAAAACTTCTGTAAACTTCTGTGCTATTACTCAACCAATCAAAACGGATTAATCAAGTCTAACTGGAGAATTCGGCATCACTTTCAAGTGCAGACGGAAGGGTGGAGGAGACATTTGAAGGCATGTGATCAAAGCTACACAAAAACAGTTTTAAAAATATCTGTAAAGTTCAGCTGCGGTGGCTTGGTTACCCCAGCTACCCTGGTTTCCTCAAACTGTCTAAAACCCAATCGAATCTTTCAACTGCTACCCTGCTTCATTCCACGTATGATGTCTACTTCAAATGATCCATCTATCTAATGCAGCAGAATCGTAAAGCCAATCTGTTAAATATTTACTCTGCTCACACTGAGAAACGAATAAAAATTAGACACTAAAAAAACTAAAGAACCAACATGGCAGAAAACAGGGAGCAAATGAAAACATCTTTGTTCGTACTGAAGTCACAAGCATTCCATTTGGAGAAAAAGGCATCATTTTTAGCACATCCTGCTGATAATAAGCCTCCAAACATGAAGCAACATCAATAGTTGTCTATTCCCCCAGCTGTTTGCAGAGAAGTTCATTAGAGGAGAGGAAGTCTCTGGGAGCTTTAATGCATTATGAAGACGCTACCTCTATCAATTACAAAGGTAATTTTCCCTCTTCAACTTGTTTCTCGACAGCAATTAGCAGAAAACATTAAATCCATCTTTTTGAGGGAATCCTCCAGGGGTACAGATTTTAATTTCCGACAACACATTTATCATAATGCTACATTAGGGTGCGCACACGCGCTCACAAGTGCGGCTGCGGAAGCGTGTGGGGTCTTGACTGGCTCTGTCGCTGCTATTTTAAGCATGTGTCTTTAGTGAGTGTGGAAGTCTTGGGAGTCCTGGAAATGAAATGGATGGGGTGGTATTTGGTCTTCCTGTGGGGAGTTAAGCCTCTGCCTACTGCTGAGGTCAACCGTGGGCACAGGCGGAAAGAGAAAGATCTGTCACAGTCAGAGACCCTTTACTGCTGCTCTGAGCATTACAGAGGGAGAGCAGCTCAGAGGCCCACGCATTTAAGGGTTACACCAAGCAGGAGGCCCTTGCCTTTTGATTATGCAATGGAGAGAACCTGATGGGGCTTTTTAAATATAGAATAAAGATATTTGCAAATTTAATGATAAAATGGGACGTAATGCGTAATTTAGGACTATAACCTTTTAACTTCTTTTCTTGGAGACAACAATTTCCTTGCTCGTACTGATGGCTTAAAACAACTTATTTTAGGAGTCACAAAATAATAACTATTAACAAAATGTTTTAGCTTAATGTGAGACAAAAAAGGTCAAATTCTGTGCAGGCTGAAATTTGATGGTGCTAGTGTACTGCACTCTAGCTGAGCAATGTGATTTCATGAAACCTGAGTTGTAGTGTAGCACTAGATTAGAGACACAACAGTGATAGAAAAGACTAAACAGCTTTTCTATCTCCACATGAGTTCAGAGCCCAACCCTCAGCTATCAGCAGGAACTGTAGGTAAGCTGTATAGAAACATACATCTGTGTCACATATGCAGAGCCTTTGCAAACGCTTTGACAAAGAATTCCCCACTCATTCCCTTCTGTTTTTGTAGGACACTAAAAGACAACACAGCAAATTGTCGTGAGCTTTACTCTTCCATAAGGTTTGTGAATGTGTGTATGTATGTGCCTGCATTTATGCGTATGTGTTGGTAAATCAAATCTGCAATTCTAATCGTTGTCTGATAAAGACCCTTGTTTAGCTCTCTGACAGCAGAGGAAGTCACCGTCTTACATTTAAATGAGCAGCACGGGAGGAATTTTAGAGGAAGTGCTGAGAAGGGAGTCAGGGAGAGATTTCAATTGGCACTTTTTCAGCTATACCAAGATGGGCAATAAATATGGACAAAGAATATTTTGAATGGATATGTAGGTAAACTTACATACGTCTATGCATTTGGTAGCCGTTTTGATCAATAGCTTTAGATTAGTAACTAATAGTAACATACTTTCTTTGGAATTCAAGCCCATGATCTTGCCATTACTAGCACCGTGCTCTACTAGCTGGGCTGCAGATAGGTTGTAGCTGTTGTTCGCAAATGTTGTTGTCTCAATACACAGTTAGATGGAGCAGGTAGAAATAAACCAGGCCATCTGCATGCTCTTCCTCTCCTGGGGCTTGTCTACTCATGATTCTTTATAACCCCCCTCCATATGCTAACCGTGTGTGAGCATGTGTGGGCATGTATGTCTGTACCTTCCCTCCAGGGGGTCGGGGGATGCCCACAAACAGGTGATCCAGGAAGTTGGCACTGCGCCCCAGACCGAGCACAGTGTAGGGCAGCTGGAGAGAGAGATGAGCTGACTGACTGAGCTGCCCCACTGCAGAGAGAGAGAGGGGTGGAATCATGGGAGTGGAGTTTTTAGGTTTGAAGGTGGAGGAGTGAAAGGTGAAAGAGAGAACAGGGAAACATGAGGGGCAGGGAAATATAAGGTACAGTACATGAACAGGTGCAAGAGGGGGTGGAGAAGAGAAGAAATAGTTGCCATCAGTGTCATTCATAAATAAGCCTCATTTGAAGCAACGATGCTCAGGTCCTCATGAGGTATAATTCAACCTCAACGACACAGTACAAAAAATACTGCTATAATAGTTTTTTTGGCATTTTCTTTTTTAAAGTTAATTGTTTAATGTTTATGTTTTATCGGCTGATATACGACAGTGGAACTCTGAAGTGCTCAAAATAAATGATCGTTAAAACACATGCATGAGTCAAATTCAGTTCAGTTTAATTAGTAAAATAACATTATATTAACTTCTGTTTACCTGGGTTTTCAAAATGAACAAAACAAGATTTTAAAGTTAGCAGCAATGAGCATTATAAGTACACAAG
Source organism: Botia almorhae (assembly GCA_036877575.1). NCBI lineage: Eukaryota > Metazoa > Chordata > Actinopteri > Cypriniformes > Botiidae > Botia > Botia almorhae. Next base: position 35,817 of record JAZGTJ010000581.1, on the reverse strand, counting down.
AGTAGTAAAAGATGCTGTGGATTGATAGGAGTCCATCTGTGCTGGATATAACTGATGTGAAAGCTAATGCCAGAGCTCTCACTCCAGGCTTCAGAGTTAAAACCCGAAAGAAGCCTGAAATGAATCTGAACAAACAGTTGAAACAGTTTGTGTGCCCTGCTGAAGCAAACACACCTCTGAAAAGGTCAGGCTCATGAATCTGTGAGAGCTTACAGAGATTCCTTAATGATGCCATTAAACACAAGAACAATTAATAAAAGAACAAATAATAAAACAAAAAGGGTGCTGATAGCTTCTCTATTGGCACATATTAGAGGTACTGCAGTTCTGGTTGCAATCTCTGGATCTTTTAGGCTGAATAATAGAAAATGTACTAAGATTGTATTTCTTCAAACGGAGAAAAAAAAGAAAACTAGTGCAGTCATGCTTCCTCTGGACATGCTCCTGAATGCAGACAATGTTCCTATCTGTACATTCTAGGGATGTCGACAGTACTGGTATCAATACTAAAACAGACAAAAATCAAAAAAGAAACAAAACTATACCTTTCTACAGTATCAGTAGTACCAGGTATCAACTTAAATCAGAATCCGCGGGGTGTTTGATTGACAGGTGGCTGTTTTTGAATGTTCTTGGGGGTATGTGCATGTGTGCTCTGTATAACGGTCAAATGTGCTTCTTGCTCAAAGGGCCTGTTCTGGTGAAATATTAATGTAAACACAGTAGGTTTGCCTGAAGTGAATATAAACAAGCGTGACAACAACTGGATTTGTGTCAAAATATTCAATCTATAGGCGTTGTCTGTAGATCTTTAGGCTTTGACAACTTTAGGCTTCGCCTCTTTGTCATTAATGTTCATTAAACAACAATACTGACAGGAATATAAGCCCCTCACTGTGGTGTTACTGATTGTTTACTTGAATAATAACTACAGAAATACCTGAAGGCTGCTGTACATGTCATTGTTTTCATTTCTGACTTCTTAATCCTTGTCCTGGGGACCTGCATCAGACGACCAAAATATACCGTGTTGTGAGTCCCCAGGACCAGGATTAAGAACTGCTGCTTCAATTTCACTTGTTAACATTTATATGAATGTTTACATTTTACAATAAAAAGTGTGCCAATACTTTATTATACTATTTTTTTATTTTTTACAATACAAAATAGTCAACAGCCTATTTGTTTTTGCTATAGTATTGAATTTGCTTTAAAAAATCTTTACTGGTATTAACTTTGAGAAATTTCACTGGTACTGCTACTCCCTACTGAAGTTTTGGTATTGTTATATAACCAAGTATTGTGTATTGTGATATATACCTTTCATAATCTGCTGTAGAATATTTGTTTTTCTTATTTCAGAACACTGCAATCAATCAAACGTTGAAGCTCATGATGTGATGTCCTCCACTAGCTTTCTTGAATGAAGAACACTTTTCAACTGAAGAAAATCAATTTAGCAACATTACTCAACTTCACATAGTTGTCAACAGACACAAACACACTTGTGATGGTGTTAGATGTTTGGCTGGAGTTTGAGTTGGTAGAGAGACAACACACAAATACATGCAGGGTGATCTTGTTGCCCACACATAAGCAAGAGTTTGCAAACCTTCTCTTGGGACACAAAGAGAACTGAGCCAAGTACAAGCAGAGGTGAGATACAAGCTAATAGAGATGTAGCTCGCCTCCTACTCACACACCCACTCACACACTCACTCGGCTACAGTCCCTACAAGCGCAAGGGCACATTTTCTCTCATACTCTACAGCTGTACTACAATTTAAGTGGAGTATGCACTCTAATGCATGCAATAGAGAGATGGAGAGAGTGGAGAGATAAAGTGTGAAGTGTGTGTGTGTGTGAGAGAGAGAGAGAGAGAGAGATAGTAAGAAAGAAAACAGGGGATGGAGAGAAGGAAGAGAGAAAAGCTTAAATCTCACAAACAGCTGGCAGGTGGAAAGCACTTTGTGAGAGTAAGCGGAAAAAGGAATAAATGGTTTACGAGTGTACCTGTCTCTTTAAAAATATACTTCCTAGTCGCAATACACAGTTCATAAACAGATCTCAGGAAATACAATACATTGCATTAGAAGCAAACATTGGCCGAAAGCAGATAGTGTCCCCACACACACACACACACATCCTAAACCCAACAGCCCAGATCATCTCCCCAAGCAAACCTGTTTGTTAAATGATCTTGGTTCTAGCGTCGCTATAGAAACCATTCTTTGCCCTGTCGATTGGGCGCTTGTGGAGCGATAAAAGGAACAAATGGTGGCAATGCTGCTTGGGCCTGGGGGATTAGAGAGGTTACAGAGAAACAGACGCTTGCTGAGCCACAGAGCCAAAATGGCGGCCTGATCCAGACACCGATTTGTGTGTAGCGATACGTGTCTGCACTGAGCGAGATAAGTCGAATTTTCCAGGAGACGCAGCAAAATTTCCCATCTTATCATGCCACCGTCACGGAAAAGAGCAGAGCTGACATACGGCCACTTAAACCAGAATCAAATAACGTGCAGAGAGGAAACACCTGAAGTGACTAAATGACATTAAAGGATAAAATATTCACAATGTTTTGTATTCACACTGAGACAAATTTTTCAGAAAAATTTCAGTTATATTCTGAATAAAGTTTGGATAACTAAATTTGGAGTTTTTTGGCCTCAGTTTTTGGCCTCATTTGAAATCACCCAGGACTCCAAAGAGGAGAAAGAAATTACAGATTTTCAGACTTGGCATGGAGGACTTTAAAAAGTATTTTAATTCTGTTTTGCATTGTTCTGTTTTATATATGTATGAATATGTATGAAAACATTTTCATATATTTTTTATAGCAAAAAAACTCTGCCTTGGTGCAAACAGGATTTTACTACTACTAGAGTTTGAGGTCAAATGTGTTCTGTTTGCAGATAATCTGGAACCATGGTTTCTCACCATACAGCCTACAGCAGCTTCTTGACCTCAAAACAGCCAACCTCAAAAACACAAATATCTAGATTCCACACAGAGCAAAAACCCAAAGACTGCAGGCAAAACTTTGCAGAAATGTTCTATTAAAACAGCATAACACCACTAAACAATGTCTGCAGAACATAATTAGGATTAGACAGCAACCTAGAGAGCAACATTTACACTCCAGAACATGTTTAACATTGCCACAATGTGAATGTATTAAAACACTGAAGAACATTACTTTGACAGTGGACACAAGCTAGAATAAAATGAAACATTATCACAAACATTACCATTGACAATTACACTTATAACTTCAATATAACAATCTAATAATGACAGCCTACACACTCCTAAATCTACTGTGTGAAATGACAGGAAGTGCAAAATTACTTGTCTGGTATGTGACACTGCCATGAAATAAGGGCAACAACTTTAAAAAAAACACCACAAAACGTAGGTATTTTTAATATAAAAATATTTCTTTTGCTTTAAACACTGGACCCCACAAGCCGCTTTCAAAGCTGTTGTAAAATATGACATATGTAATTAAAATAGTTCTTAATAATACAGATACTTTAAACTCCATTTCAAGTGTAACTGAATGAGCCATGTTTAATGTTGTTGTAAAATAGCCAATATATGCACCACCCATCACATGGCTCTTGTGGCTTATTGCTTTAGTACACACTGCTGCACATAGTAATAATCTTTAATATATCTCACAATATATTTGCATTGATTACTGTACTGATTACAGTAATCTAATGTTTGGCCAACATATACCCTCGATTATCACACCAACAGAGCTCTGTTGAATCTTAAGTCTTGTATTAGCTAGAGAGAAGGAAAATAAGTGATGCAAGCAGTAATTATGAAAGAAAGACCTGCATTAGGTCAAATCTCTCTCTCTAGATATACATCCAATGAAGATAATGAAAAAGACTTCAAGTTGTCCTAGTAGGAAGAAAAGAATGAGGGGCTCATATCAATTACAGAGAATAGAGCTTCCAACAAAGGTCATTATGTGGAGTTCTCTGGAGCTGTCTCTCTTCATGGGGAGGCAGCAGATGATCCAGTATGTGTGATGAGTGTAAACGCTCTCTTTTTGTGATTTTGATGGATTAGAGTGAGGCACAGAGACAGAGGGGAAGGTAACACCCGCTGAGATAGAAAAAAACTATGTCACTATGAAGATTGAGATCGTGATAAAGACACATGTACTCGGGACGAGGAGTCAAGACGAGTGTGCCTGGTCATATTTTAAGGCTACGAGAGATTAAAAAGACAGTGATTTCTGTTCACAGCAGAGGATTGATGGTTTGCTGAAAGACGGGGAGAGAGGATAATCCGGCGGGTTTGTGTGTGCGTGGGTCTCTATTTGCTGTGGTGGAGAGTGAAATTGGGGATTCAGAGAGGAACAAAAGCTGTGATCAATACTAATCGCACCTCTCGCTCCTGCGGCTGGGCTCAACTACACTTTACTTCACAGCACATATGTGCCAGTGTGAACGAGGAGAAATAGGAACAAAACAGTTTATCATCCAACTGTAAAACAATAAGGCTGTAAATCTGCATAAATCTGAATGTTGTTCCAGGCATGTTGGGTATGAGCACACCCACACGGAATCTGCGCCCGCAGAACGCACAAAACTTTGCAGATTTCCACACAAATCTTCTCTTTGATGAATTTCACAAAACATACTCTAGCCCTTGGATGTTTGTTTATGGAAGATTTGGCTAATATAACTGTGCTTTCAGCTACCAATAAGTGTGTAGAAATCTCAGTTCTGTTTAGCATATTTATCAAGTTAAAATCCATTCCCCAGAATTCTGGAGATATTTCTCCCAAAATCAATACAGGAAATGCTAAAAAGTCAGCAGATTCTGTCTGGGTCTGGATGTGAGTGTGTGTATAGAGGACATGTTATATTGTGGCTGTGTGTGTCCCTCACTCTGAAGATTTATTATACGCCACATTCATTTGGCTAATTAATGAGAACAGGCCTGAGCTCTATATCGATCTGCATCTTCCTCTCTTTGTCCTCATCAGGGTCTGCTCTGCTTCCTCTTCTGTCTGCCTTCATACTTCACCCGTCTCTGCTCATATCCTTTTGGTTATTTACACATCTCATTCATTAGCTTAGCGCTGCATGGGTCAGTCCAATTATACAAGTATGAAAACAGAGCACCCTGAAGTACCTTATAATCGAGAGACATGATTTAAGAGGCTTCCCACATGCACATACCGGTTCACCTTCAGGCAACACACATAACCCACACAAAAAATATCAAACTTATATAATAAAAAAAACAGAAAGAATGTAGAGAAAAATGTTTTAACGTGTGAAATATGATACAAAGATATTCGGCATGACACCGGCTAGTTGTATTTGTTTTCTATTAAAATTTTATTTTGTGATTATATTTAACTGGTAGCCTAATGAATTTCTTAAGGAATGTTGGAAGTCAGTGTTCAAATTAACTCTTAATTGGTCTGAGGAATATTGCTCACCGAAAGTAATAGAAGCTGTAGGTTGCAGCTGTAGGTTGCTTTAATATGAGGTCAATTGACTACATAACATAATAATAAACAGTCTAATTTGTTTGGTTTAGCCTACTCAGTTCAGTTCTGATCATTTGATAGCAAGATAACTCATTTATGGAGTTTGAAAATGGGTTATTGTAAATATTCCTATTACTGGAAAACATAATTATTTCTAATTACTTCAAGCTGCTGTTATAATAACACAAAGAAATACTGCCTTAATGGCATCTGTGGTTACCTTAGTTACTTAATTTGTCCTCAGTTACTTTGACCTCAAACAAGAGTGAACGAGTGCAGACAGCAGCAGAAATACCACCGTCCCCTTGTCCTGGGACCCTGTCTAAATGTGCAATAAGTCTTGCTGTGCTGTTTCATTACTGGCCAATGAGAGCTTTGGGGAATAAGAGCCTCAGCAGAGACCTAATACAACCTGTCCTGCTCTCCAATCCCCATACTACATACACCCCATTACTGTCCTTGATTTGACCCCAGACACCCGACACAATCTCTCCAATTACAGCGGGACATTGATCACAGAACTGTAGTTAGAAGTTCAGCTCCAGAGCACAGAAGGACGATGGGTGCCACAGTGTCACGGCAGGACTCGCTCCTAAATGTTTCTGTGCTCAAACGGTGATTGCTTTTATTTAACTATTCCTCTGTGTTTTCTGTGTGAGTGTTACCTACTCCTGCAGTAAATGTTAAACAAGAGACAGACAGACAGCCAGGCAGCCAGCTAGCAGATAGATACACAGATTGCCAATAGCCAGACAGGTGAACTGACAGAACTCATGGATTTCACATCCTGATGTATTCTGCTTGTTTGTATTCAACTTCCACAGCAGATGTAAAAAAGAAAACAATCAAAAGCAACATATCTACTATGATATTTTCATTTCAGACCACTGTGTCTGACTGTGTCATTTAACCCTGTCACAGTCTGACACTGAAGTGACAGTGACATTTCTTTCAATATCCAGCAATTCCAATTAACCTTTATAAATGCTGGGGCTGCTTTAAAGATGGCATTTTTGTCTTATGACTATCTTTTCACAGAAGGGTGGATAAACAGAAAAAGAGTAAAAGAGAGGGAACAGTGGTAGAAAAGAGATATTTAAGATAACATAAATTTGTGATTTCTCACTAGTGAAGACTTTCTCAATAAAAGAAGAGTACGGTTATAATTTCCTTGGACAAAACTCAGAGACTAGTGCAGAAAGTCTACTAAAAGCGTAACATAATTCAACTTTTTTTAAAAATATATCACCTATCCCCTGACAAGCATGCAGCATAGAAGCTCCCCAAAATCCATTATTTCCAGTTATCTGAGGATAATTTTTGTCCTTTTAGCCATTTAGTCATTTATCTTTGAAATAGCTTTGTCATAACCTGCTGTTCTGCTGGGGATATGACCAACTTTTCAATACAGTCCACCCAACACACACACACACAGAAAACAGACAACAAGGCCACACAGAATACACAAAAAGCAAACACAAGCTAAGACGATGTATAGCTTAGGATAAAATGAAAACCTTCCTTCTGTTTATGTAACATCTCCACTAAGAGCTCAAGGTCAGTGATGCATTTCAGAAGAGACTTCAAAAGAAATTTCTGTCTATGCTGTTAAGAATTTAATCTTATCTGCTTTAAGAAAGGTGGAACAAGGTCATTCGTACCTTCTTCCCTGATGTTGAACTTGGACAATCTTACATGACATGATAGCCAAAACAACATAAGCTGAAGCACTCACATATCAAATACTAAGCAATAAACATCTAACAAATAAAAAAAAGAGTCATCTCTTTTTTCAAGAGTCTTCTCAAGAAGCTGTCATACTGATTTGTGCTATGTTTTCTCTAGTTAGTCTCCACCATATGGATCGCGGCAGTAGGTTGACTTATCTTTCTTAATTAAGTCTTGATATATGGGCAAGGAGATATATGTGTTGCCTTTCCCATATAGTATCAATATTTTCTGAGTCGTGTACTCACCAGATGCGTTCTTAAGGTAACCGTTTGAGTCCACCGATGTGTACATGACATAAGGGCCGGGCTGGTTCACACCGAAGGGCTGTGGAATGGATACAGGTGGTTAAAAACAAATACATCACACATATATGTACAAAAGATTTTGAAACCTTTAGAATCTTAAAACTGCTCTTTTGAAAGCATATATCTATTATTTAACTTTATGCAAACATAAGTTAAAGAGTCATAAATTTATGTCTTAATTAAACGAATCACATATTACATCAAACCAAAAATGCTTTCCTAGAAGGTCTGCTTGGGAACTTTGGTAGACTGACAACAATTCAACAACAGGAAATTAGATTGAGGCTCAGATTGGAGCTTGCTGTTATGAGGAAGTTCTTGTCAGTTTTGTGTAATATGCATCAGACTGTCAGTAAGCAGTGCATGGATGCGCTGTATAAGGTTGTGATTGTTTGATTCAACCATACAACAACCAGGTTTAACCAGAGTTGAGCATCCTTTCCAATTACATCTGACATTCATCTAATGATGGTCTAGTCTGTTGGTATCCAAGTGTCATTAGTCACTATTAGTCAACAAAGATCACCAAAAGTTACACAGGTCTAGCTCTAACCTCCCACTAATGCTGGAATACTGGCTCATTGTTACAACTGAATGGTGAAAGAAATCTCTTCGAACAATCTTGCAATAACAATAAGCCAGCATTGGCTCAGCACCAGGGAGATGGGGCAGACCTTCTACATGCCAGGTTCTCAATTATGGATACTTTTTTCCATGCAGACAATAATCCAGGGAACTGCATGCCAGGGAGAAGTGGGCATAAATTTTTAAACAGATGTATCTGTGGGGCATGATTAGGAGTGGGAAGGGGTGAAATGATTCCCTTGTTGTAAATTATGTTCCACAGTAGCTGTTGAATCCAGCCAATGGACAATGTTGACAGGAAGCATGACAATCCTGGTGCAGAAGCCTTCCGTCACTCAGTGCCAAACTGACATAAATGAGGGAGAGGATGACCTGGCAGTTTACAATACAGATGACAAATGTGCAGGCAAACAAAATAAACTGCCAGAAATTGGGGCCTAGCATGTACACAGATTCTGATGTCAGCAAGGCCTTAAGTACATATTTTGCCACACATTTCTGCTGAAAATCATTTCACGCTGCCCCAACAAACATGGTTATGTTGTTTTGATTGGCTGTTAACACAATCAGTATGTTAAAATCAGGGTGTTCCTCTAGCTCAATTGGTCGAGCATTGAGTTAGTAGTGCAAAGGTTGTGAGTTCTATTTCCAGGGAACACACATACTGATAAAATGTACAGCTTGAACGCACTTGTAAGTAGCTTTGGATAAAAGCGTCTGCCAAATGCATAAATGTAATGTAATGTAAACTTGTGTTTGCTGGGTCAGCATGACCATGAAAAACAATTACAACACACCAATCTGCTACCTGAAGAAATAGATGCTGTTCGCATGTAATAGGACTAATATTCTTGCCTGGACTGAGGAACCCTCGCGCAGTTTAATCAAACAGGAAGCTGGCACTTGACCCAGACATGGCTACTTAACATAATGTGTGCCACAACCTCAAAGACCAGTACAAAACAAAAAATAACCTCCATTAAACTTAGATTGGCTGAAGAATAGTAAACAACTGGAGAGCCCTTGGGCTGTGTCAAGCATAAAAAGACAGGTGAATAACTGATAAACTCACTGATGAAGAGACCAGAGAGTAGGAGACATAGGTTGAGACTGAGTAAGCCAGAGAATACAGAGATGCAATGTAAACGTGGGAAGATGAAGCATCGAAGGAAACAAAGCGATGCCAATAGCAGTGCAGAAACAAGAGACAGCAGCTAAAAAAAAAGATAAATGGATACATACATCACAATTCTGAATAACAAACATCTCTGTGAGTGAATCCAACTATAGACTGAATATTTCACAGAGACTGTAAAGAAAGAACCCCAAAGGAACTCACCAAGACTTCTATCAAACTGAAAGACAAATGCAACTGAAATAAATTATTTGGGGTACATCTGCCTCAAAAACAGTAAGTACTCCAGTAGGTCAAATGTCAGGTCTCTGAAAGCATTTTTCAAAAGGTGACGCGTGTAATTTCTGAATGTTAAACCACTTTGCCCCCCTCAGCTTAATGTACAGAGACAACGTTAAGTAGTTTTAGGTTGACTTCCTAGGGTGTAAAACACAGTCTCAACCAATGCTATGAGTTTGAGGTGGGAATGCTGTACCTGGGAGACATTGGTTGTGTTTACAAGCTTATGAATTATGCCCATAAATTATGAATAAATTCATTACACTGACTACAAATGAATGTGCACCAGTTTTTATGCCACAAACAGACAAATGCAAATTGTCTACAATTTATACAATTTAGAAAATATTCTACAATCTACAATATTTTAACTTATTTTAACAACATGTATACACTAACGTTCCTTTTGCAATGCTGCAATGTTAGTGCAATGTGAAATGTACAACATGTATATCAGGGGTCAGGTCTGCACCCCTTCTTAAAGAGCTCTTATTTAATCAGACCTTTGCTCTTCCTCTGGCCTCAGGATAAACTGTCTTCACTTGGCATATCAGAGAGTTAGAGAACATATGCGACATGATGTGCGTGTGTGTGTGTTTGTGTCTAAAGCAGGAGATGAGCAGCTGGGCAGAAGCTGTATTATCTCTTCATTACGAGGGATGACAGTTAATGAACAGTGTGTGCGTGGGTTTTGTATTAACAGGGTAATAAATTGCTTTGGGACCCTGTGAAGCTCATGGTGGTTGTTGCCCCAAAACACACACACACACATACTTCTCAGTAACATCTCTTCCTATCTAATAAACTTTATTATTCTGGATGTCTGTAAGCAGATACAGTAAATCTTCAAGATCTACAGATAAAAGATAAAAGAATGTGAAGCACAAAGGGCTAAAATGAATGGCAGGAGAGTAAAGGATGGACTGATAGATAAGAAAAGGTCAGCAAACAGTAAGAGGAATGAAAAATATATTAAATATATGAATATGAAAGGAAATAAAGCTGCACAAACACAGACAAATAGAGTATAAAGGAGAGAGAGAGAGGAAACAGGACTGAGAACATGAGAGAGATGAGCAATAAAAGCGTCTATCCCCCTCAGCTTTGTGACACATTTGTCCTCAAACAGCTAGTCAACAATGACAGAGGACCAAAGACAAAGTGACAGAACTAACAGGCAATCAAAATCAGGTTTCATATTTCTAAGTAACTGATGCCAGACACAGAAGGCATCTGCAGACTATTCACAATCTCTGTGTTGAATTGTCAGTTCCTGTAGTTCAAAAGGCAAAGCATGGTGCTGGCAATGCCTTGAATTAAAGCATCTGCCAAATGCATGAAGGTAATGATTTTGGGGAAACATCTGTTATATGTTATGATGTGTTTAAATAAACTCAGAATAGTATGCTCTTATTGGAAGTTAGTATGCATTATTAATGTCAAACATGCCTAGTTCTACACAAAAGATATAAAAGTGAAAAACTCACCTTGACTTTTTCTGGACAGTCATTGGAGCACAGGCCACTGAGCACTACAGAGAAAATAAGATAAAAAACAGAAAGAGAGAATCGTAACTTTGTCCCATACATCTGGCCCTCAGATAAAGACAAGTTGATTGCAGTGTGTCACAGACTGTGTGTCACAGGCGTTTCGTATCAAACCAGCAGCCCCTGCTTCACCCTGCCAGACACGCGCAGCATCACAAGCTTGCAGCCCTCTCTTCCATCACCCATCTCATGTAACACAACACAACAATGCTGCCTCCGCATACCCCTTCAGCCAGGAGAAAATTAATCGTGCAAAATCTACATTAAACTCCCGCTAATGGTATGAGAAACGAGTCAGGCTCTCTTTATTCGAGGCCGAAATTGACTGTGCGTTAGAGAGTGGAGCATATGAAAGGCAAAGTAAAAAATCATTAATTGCTCATTAGAGGCACACAAAGAACCATCTGTGTACATTTGCATCTGTCTTTATTTAAATGCTGCATTAGATTTTTCAAGCCGCAGTGACAGACAGAACTACTTAAAGACAGAGGGACTGGGAAAGTTCAAAATGTTCCCTATATTCTCAGCAACAGCACTTAACTTCAACTTAAGTTCTTCAAAAAGGAAATATATGTAGAGACAGACAATTACATGATGCAAGCAGAAAGTATATAAAAGAACAAGGGCAGGACAAATGATGAAAGTGTTTCCATTTTTCCGAAAGCTCATACTTTGGAAATTTCCAGATTTCCATATTTGGTCTGACAGTCAAATGTTCTGCACATTTGAGTTATTACAATTGCTATACCAAATACATGGCTTTGGTTTCAAAAGTGAATGTACTGAGGGCTGAAGGAGAGGTGTGACGTGAAGCCTGAAATAATTTTTCATCCATGTCGGTATCCAATGGATTTTTTGTGTTGAGGCACAAAAACAGAGAGATGAAGAGCAGCTCTCATTGTCCTCTATTAATGAGTGGACTGCAGGACAGCAAGACACCACCCACACCGTGTATTAGTCACCATTCCCCCAAAATGCTTCTGTAATGAATGTTTTTTCTATATTAATATTCTGTTCTATCGTAGACCTAAACAGCTATGTGGATATCACATAATATACTGTATGCATTCAGTCACCCTGCCCTAAAAGTCCTTAAGGTAAGTGTTGTTTGATGATCTGAGTGTAATACTGGACATTGGTATATAACATATGAACTTGCATGAACAGGACAGTGGATTGCACACACACACACACACACACACTCATGGATATGGAAATGTACACATAGTGGCAATGTCTCTATTAATGACAAGTTTCCAGCAGAGCTTGCACACAGAGCTGGACCATGATCTATACGGTTATGACATACTCCTGCTGTGTCCTTGTGTGTGTGTGTGTGATGTTCGTGCAGCCCCCACCTTTGCCTGTTGAGTTCTAAATGTACATCATAAAACTATTAAAAGACAGAAGCTTTAGTGCGGAGTACATCAAAACATTTATGATGTGCTTAATCCAAATGAAATGCCATTTTGTAAACTCATTGCATGAATAATGCGCTTGTTTATTGCCAGGGCTTAGTCTAAGCCTTCATATAAAGATAAGGCTCGGTGCTCGTCTGTGTTCCTGCCTGCAGGCTCCATTTGAAAATCCTGGAAACTTCTCCAGTACAAAGAATTATAAAAATCACATGACCACAGTGCTGTCATCAGACATCTACAACCATCTGAGGGGGAATTACAGAGCGTACACACACCGGGGAAGTGAACAGTTGAAACAACAATTCAATAAAGGCTTCTCATGGTTTATACATCCTCATGACAACTTGATGAAATTATTAGGTAATATGGTAATATTAGGTAACAATTTCCTCAAATGAACATGACGTTTGACGATGGATGTCTGCCATGATTCTGCTGAAATACCTCAATGTTGTTTTTTCTTGCAAGACCAAAGAAACAAATTCCAAATTCAAGAGACCAAAGAGACCAGCTTCGGTTATGGGCTGTTTGTGGCTGTGTGCATGTTGTTCTCAGGACAGTGGAGGATTCTGGAAAGTGAACCTGCCCTGTGTTTGTAGCGACACTGAAACAGCTTTGCTGTGATGGCTGTGAAATTGGACATGTGGTTTGCTATTCTGTTCCACACCACTAAGCCAGATGCTACTAACACTCTATGTCTGTGTGACTGTGTCTCATGTCATCAATAACAGTTGTTCAACAAGGACATACACATCATTGTACTATTAGGATCGCTGACGCACTGCTTCATAAAGCTGGAATAATGCTTGGCACTCTCAAACTAGTCTATTAAAACGGTATCAGGTGGCTTGAAAGTTGTGAGATTAAACCCTGGTGCTGTGAAATTACATCCATTAGCTAGTTGGTTCACACTACCCCAGCAGCACAGAACTGTGGTGATTCTCTCTGGACAGCTTTATGATTGACTCTCAGTCTCTACTGAGATCAGGCAGTGATTACCGCAACCAGCATCAATCTCAGTCCCTCATCGCCAGATCGTTTAGACTCCACAACAAACACCACAGTAAACGGGAAATCAAACACGAGATTAAAAGATGAGGGGCAAAGGAAATGGGGAAAACACACATACTGTACACACACACACACACACACAAAAATGTGTGCAGTTACCAGACCAAACGAGCTGTTCGTCAGATAAGACCCGAGTTCTCCTATGGAACTTCCACAAGACTATTAACAGCGGAAACACAGTTCTGCGACTCAGTCGAGGGTAAACGCACATGCTCCCGACACACTGAGCCGGGGTTCTAATGTGGGTGATTAAGGTTTGAGCTCAGACTGCAATACCCACTCTAACACACTTTAATTCTCTCTCTCTCCCAATAATAATTTACTGCCTTTCTCTCTCTTTGAACCAAATTTACCTAATAAACTAAAAAAGGAACAAACTAGTGTCAGTGGCAGTACTTAACTGAACCCACTCAAAGTCATTCATAACATTCAATCTGAAAGAGTGAGAGAAGAGAAGGCATGAGTATCCAAGTACAGTTTCAATGCGTGTGTGGGGGTCCTTACTTTTCAGATTGCAGAGTGAGGAAGAAGCGTGTAGCGGACCAAACAAAGCACGCAGATGTTCCTCATTGCAGCTCATCTGCATTCTAATAAATGAACGGGAATGCAATCAGCTGCCTTAGTTCTCCCTCCCTGCCTATAGTCAACACACACTGATCACCCATACACACCAAAAACACACCCTCGAACCAGAGTCTGTGTGTGTTTAGGACACGCAATCATGGGAAATTACACCACCTGGCCTCTCCCCACCTCCTTTACTCTCTTGCCACCCATGACTGTTCATTCTGACTTCTTTCTGTGTCTTGTGTTTAGTCGTAGCTCAGAGGCAAGTCGTGTGGGGGGTGTAAGTATGTGCGCTTGTGTGTGAGCATTTACGAGATTGAAAAAGGGGCAAGTGGGTGTGGAATACATATGGCACAAGACAAAAGGACTGCAAATACTGGGATATAAATGTAGAACGAGCAGAAATATTACGGCTTCACATATTACGTGTCTGTGTTAAGGCACTAATTCTTTTTATGTTAGGCTTCAGATTTATGTGAAAACACAAATGGCCTTTGGGATTTGGCTGCATGGAATGGAGCTAAATTGTTTATTTACTCCTCTGAGGATGATAAGTGAAATAACTAAGGGCATCCCCAGCAATATATAAACCATTGAATGGGAAGGTAATTGCATTAGAATATGTTGTACATACCCACAATTCCTCTAGAGTAAAGTAAACCAGGCAACAGTACACTGATATAGTGCACTGGCGTAAGATACATCACCTACCCTGCCTTAGTGGTCAGTAAAGAGTGAGGTGGATCTGGAGTTCATAAAAACTTTTACAATTTGGGCACTCTCTGGTAAATATAGAGGAGAACCTTCTATATTTCGGCTGTCAAATAGCAGTCACTGGCACGTATTTCAGTTTGATGGGCGATAGGTCGTTTAAAGCCATTAGACTGTGCAAAGAAAACTGCCTCACTGAGCAATTTCGGACACACTAGAAAAGATCTAGGATGTTGTGGTTTCTGCTTTGATTCCTGTGGTGTCCAAACTCTAAACCGGTCTTTCTAAACATAGCGTTATCCTTACTGCATAAGCACTGACACTTAATGCATTTAAGCATGAAAACACATCATGTGGACTAGTGTAGACAGGCTGCTGGTGGAAAAATGGATGAGATCTGTCATAATTCACAGATAAACATACTATAGACTTATTAGGAAGGAGTGTCTATTTGTACAAGCATAACGTTTATATTGCACATCGATCAATTCAAACTTTAAATCACTCTCAGGTGGCTATATAAAAAGGGGTACAAGCAGCCTTTGAAATTGTAATTGCAGTAAACTACCCACAATGCCTTTCTCCTCAGGGCAAGACATTGTAGCTTATGGCACCCTCATTAAACACTAGATCTGCAAGAAAGAAAGAAAGAGAACACTAATAAGCAGAGGAATGAGAGGTTTAGAGACTCTAGGTCATTTTCATGCCTTTTTTAATCTGACACTGATAGAATGATCCTCACATGCTGTTACATCGAGGAACCTAATCTATGTGCATGAGCTAGAGGACGTGAAGCGAGCGAGAGACAGAGAAAAAGAGAGAGTGAGGGGAAGCACTCACTCTCTCCTTTAATTAAAACGCAGCAGGCAGGATTAAATGGCATCATGGCTACTTTCTAGTGGACACATTTGGCTCTGGAAATGTCAACTCTCCAAATGTCAGAACCCGGCAGCACTATCACCTCAATGGCATCCTTACCGGGCCAACGCAGGTAAACAGCACAAAAAAGAGCTCAGCACGGGAGCTCAAATGACTACGACTCTCAGTTACTGACCTCTATATTGAGGAACATACTGTTGTCTGATTCACATCAAAGCAAATGCAGTCTGCAACTGAATACTTCTGCTTATAAAGACAGAGCACAACAATAAAGATGACCTGATGCTCCAAAGCATTTAGGGTCAGCCGATATAACAGACATGTGTAATACAAAGGTAAAGTCATCTAGCTGGCTTTAACATACATGATTACATGTTACAAACAAACAAATCAATAAATCCCATAATTTTTCCAGCAAAAAAAATGTATATGGTGTTTATAAATGCATAGTTGTTATGGACTTTTCATGAACATTTACAGTTTTTTTTTTACTATAAATACATTTCTTTCTGACACATTATTAAAAATGATACAATCTGTTGTGGTAGGGCCAGGTAAATACAATTCTGAACTGAAAAAAAATCATTGTTAAGCCCTGAAAGGACTTGAAAATGAAGGAAGTTATAAAACAGGCCTGACAGTGAAAGTGCGTCTCACTCACACATAGATCTCATACTCACCGATCACTTTCACAAAATATGCATCGGCCTCAAAGTTGTTCTTCAAAGCGTGGATGACGAGCTCTTCCTTCCCTTCCACCTTGCTGAGCACGATCATATCTAATACACCCTGCAAATGAGAAATCAGACCTCAGTCACTTGCAATGCATAAAGCCCTTTGAATCTCCCCTGTTTGAACACTTTCATATCCCTAATGGACTCCGCCAAGCTATTACGATTCCTTATCAGCCCCTCTCTGCTGTCTATCGGGCTCGGTCTTAAGAACATCGCTGTGCTGGAGTTCCTATACAGATAGCATCCTAATACTCTGCTAATGATGACTAGCTCTTATGCTAACAGAATGAGACATGCGCGTGCTGTTTGTTTAATGAGCCTTTAGCTCCATTAGTTATGTAAGCATAAGGGAATTTGAGGTAATTGGCTATATTGTGATTACGATGGGAAGAAGGTTGCGATACAGATGGGGAGAAAAGAGCGAGGGAAGAGTGAATCATACAGGGAAAGGGAGAGAGAGGTGATGGCAAAGACGCGTGTAAACGTCCATGTACAGGTAGACAGAGGACGAGATGCTTGAGGGCCTTCTACAGCATGGAGATGTTTGATGTCCTTGGTTAACCACAGAGAACCGGACAGATCTTTTTGAATACACGCTCAAATGCTTAAATTCATGCTAGATTATGCACCACAGAAAACAAAACTAGCTGTGTTGTCAGCTTCTGAATATAATGTTTAAAAAGAGAAGGACTGGGCCCTATAAAATATATTGACAGTGAACATAATTTTGTATTAAAAACAAAAATGCAGTAACAAACCCTGGATACAGACGTGATGAGAAAGAGAGAGAGAGCGCGCGAGAGAGAGAGAGAGAGAGAGAGAGAGAGAGAGAGACAGAAAGAGTGAGTGAGTGAGAGATAGAAAGAGAAACAGAGTAGTCATAACGTCAATGCACTGTTTCTAATGGTCTCATTTTTCAGGAAAGGCAGCTTAAATGCCACCAGCTATCAGCCCAGACAAGGTTTTGTTGTTCAAGCACACACACACACACATACAGAAGCTATTGATTCAAAATACACAGGTAGAGTGTATTGTTCTGAGCCTTCTTATCCCTGTATCTGGCCATGGTACAATACAATGACAGAGCAGGAATTAAAGCTAGAGACATTTGTGTGTGTCTGTGTACATGAATGTGTGGAATTTATTCAGACGTACCAAATCAGTAAATCCAATCAAAGGACACTCGGAAATCAATAACCTATAACAAACTTTGAGCACCCAGTGAGATAAACACTGCTTAAGAAAGGAGAGCTGAAGTTGCCCTCAGGGAAGGTCTACGTGAACTATTGAGAGTCGAAGGAACAAGTTATATACAATAAAGTGAACCATGGAGTAAGCAAACCCTTAATACTGATGAACAGAACCAGAGCAGGGAATTAGCCGGTGTCAAAAATAAATGTAAGAAAATAAAGGAGAGCAGCAGACTGTAAAAATAACTCAAGGGTACTCAAGGCCAATTTTAACACTATATGAATGGACAGTACAAATTTTTCTTAAAAATAAGATTGCAAACTTTAATAAGGCGTTTAAAAAAGTCTGATATTTTGCACTGCAATAATATATTCCTTTTTTTTAGGTTTTCCAACATTTCGGTGCCAACAAGATCCAGAATCAGAATGTCTACTGTGTCTACAAGTCTATGACCGCATTTAAATCCAGGATTTCTAAATCAAATATAAACCTGGAAATAAAGTAAACCATTAAAAAATACATGAAAATATATGACAAAGTAAAGTAATATTTAAGATTCTGATCTACAGATTTCTGCTCAAATAAATAAATACTAACTAGCTTGTGCAAAAAGTCAAATTACCGATTGATAGCTAGATATCAACACAAATAGAGATAAGATAGATCTGTTGGGAAATGTGTAGTTCTCTACACTCTCAATGTCAAAGGAGGACAGGGCCTGTGCCACACCACTGGGGCAATATTACAGTCAGAGTAAATCAGATAATGGCTAAAGCTCAGTAATGCGGGTCACACCGACATCAGTGAGATGAGAAAAGAGTGATCGGGGAGAGAGAAAGAGAGGGAGATGGAAGTAGCCGTGCTGCTGCACTCTGTCGGCTTTAATTAAAACGCCGAAGGCAAGGGGAAAAGGCCAACACTTACGTCCTCATAGATGTCAAAAAAAGTGGCCACAACCGCCCTGGGGATGGCACTGAGATCTGACTGTTCCCAGCGCACGTGAAACATGCGGCCTGCTTCACGACAGCCCGCGTTATTACACGCCACATTCTCCAGGAGGAACGCCTGCTGCTGCGCACTGCAGAGGGAGGATAAAGACAAAGATGCCTGTTAATGCGAACAGATTTGAGCAACACAATGCTAAAAGTGTGTGAAGACACTGTCATGTTAAATTTAACCTTTGCTAATCACGTTTGCAAGCATACAGCAGACCACTGAACCCCGGCCAATTAATGAGCATGTCTGAGTGCCGAAAACACTTTCTCATTTACAAAATCACCCGCGCACACACACCGCACAGTACAGCAGAGCGGCGGAGGGGTTGATGAAGCAGTGAGGCTGGAAAAAGGGCAAAAACTCTCACAGTGAACTTTTCAATCCCCCAATACAAAAACACAATTAAGTAGAACCTGGTCTTTCGCATAATTTAGAGCTCGGTCTGAGGAGGGAGGAGGGAAAGTGTGGGTCTGAGAGCCAACAGTGAATTATGAAATAAGACGCTTTTCTGCATTGCTCAACAACCCATCTACCAATCCTCTACTTTATTCAGGATCCTTTATTCCTTGTTTATTCCTCTTTTTTTAAACAGCCATTTTTTCTCCCAGTCCGACATTTTCCATGTGGCACTTCTCAGAAACACGCACAAGGCTATAAATAGAAACTGCATGTTTTTTTCTTTTTTCTTTAATTCAGCAGAAGAAAATGCAGACGGAACGTGCACAAAGCATAAATGTAAAGCTAGATAAATGCTGCCACAAAAGATACACTCCATTCAAGCTATGTGTTATACACTGTGTGAATGTTAAAGGAATGTTTGTGGTTCAAAACAAGTTAAGCTCTATTGATTGATTACCACAAACAACAATTTACTTGTGCCTTAGCTTACAGAAAATAGAAATGTGTTTACAGCGGTGCACAATGTAGTAAATGTGGTTTAAAAACAGATTTTCATTATGCTTATATTTATTCTGCATATATTATTTTGCAAAAACACAATACATGTTGTTTGAACCATTACATTTTATATTATTCCTGTGTGTGCGTTTTTCTTAATATAAACAATACATTGCAGATAATTAGAAATGCTCTTGTGAGTTCAATCCAACACAAGTGATTGACAGGTCCGACAGATCTTATGAGCCCTATAATAATAAGTGTCACAAATTGTTTGGTCAATGCAGACTTAATAGGGGCTAAGCATGTTCCACAGCCACAAATACAGTGATGTTTTAGTTCATTTTTAGTTCACAACTTTGACCATGACACTGAATTTTGGAGATTAGCTGTCTGGGCATTCTGGAAGGCGATGAGACTTCCTGTTTGGATTGTGCTAATCAATCTGGAGCTTGGTCCACTAATCTGTACATTTCACAGCCAAAGCTGCTGTGCACCTTTGCTGGCTGCCTGTCAGCACAGGCCGATTTGCCAAAGTCTGGCAGCCAAGCAGGCAGACCTCGTCCCCTCACAGGATTAACTGACACCACACTTACTGCAGCACAGAGAACAGCTGCTTTACTGTATCTTCATGGGTACACACACAGAAGGAAAGTTTTTGTCCTTGTTTTTGGATGTAAAACTTTTATAACTGCCCATTCACAGGCTAGTGGCCAAAAGTGCATTTGCAGAGGAACTGTCCTCAAAGCAGACAGACAGTGGAAGAGTAGGTGCCAGGCTGCCAGCAGCTGAGTGTGTGTACCATGTGTGTTTATTGTGTGCACTTCTGAGTAGACACAACTATAAATGTTTGTGTAGAAATGCAGTATATATACCACCTATCAAAAGCTTATCATTTGACAAAAATATTTCCTAAAAACTTCAAACTTTTTGATCTGAAGACTTATGCCACAATTATTTATATTAGTTTAGTAGACAATTTTTATTATAAAACAAAAACTGACTGAATAAACTGAATAATAAGAGCCAATAGGAGCCCTGCACTGATGGGAACTCTTTTAACAATGTTTAAAAAACATCAGGGTGAAGTTCAAGTTTAGGAAGCTGACTGACAAATTGCACTCTAAGCAAAAAGTGGCTAAAAGATTATTCTAAAAAATGCTAAATAATAATAAGAAAAAGAATGAGTAAATGAACCTTAAACTTTTGACCTGTAGTGTATAGGTGCTATGGTGCTGGACTGACGTACTATGGTGCTGCTCTCTTAGCGGAGCATGGTCATGACCAGTGTCTGTCTGTGCCAACTGAACACCCACACCTAGATTAATTTGGAGCTCTGGAGCCAACACCATGGCAAAACCAGCAGGGAGAAAGAGGCCAGAGGCAAGCCCACAGGCTGACCTCTCCTCTTCTGTTAAATGCACACAGATTCTTCTCTTTTTCTCCAGTAAATGTGGAATTTAGCTATGGTGATTTCTGACTGGTGTGCAGGCTGGGTATCAAAACAGGAATTTTTGAAGACGTCAGTTATCCACAAACAGCATGTTGAGAGAGACGGTATGTGGCAGGTCTGGAGATTTTTTGAGGGATAAGATGACAGAGGTGGATGGATCACGCTCCCTCAGGCATCTCTTCAATAGCGGTCCACCCACATGTCCTGAAGCCTCTCTTGCTCTCTGTTGCTGTAGGTGGTGGTTTATTTCTCTTTTAATTTGTTCTCAAGGGCAAAAACAAAGCAGTTTGAGGGTGCATGGCATTTCAATCACTTTCTACAGCTGCCTTAGAAGCTGTATGCTGTGAGGAAGGGGTGATGGAGGACAACAGGAAACAGACATGCAGAAATGTGTGTAAAGCAAAAAAAAGGGGAAAGTCGTAAAACATTGCTTTCAGGATTAAGGCAAATAAGATCTATAAGGAAAGGTAGACTAAGCACACAATAGTTGAGCTGCAAACTCTCCATGGACTTCACATAGCATGTGCTACATGTAAAACAAAAACATCATTACCAGAAAATGAACAGAGGATTAGTTTAGATCAACGTCTTGTTTAATGTGAAGGGGTATATAACCAGAAAGATTTATACTGAGCATGTATGTATGTCACTTCCAATTGGCTGATTCTTAGAGACCTTTCAGTTTAATCCTTCCTATCTGAACTTAAGGAAATAAATCTTTGCTTAACGTTTGACAGGCCTTTAAACTTTAATCTGGGCTGTATTTCCAAATGCCATTTTATCTCAAAAGTAAATGGGAATACAGTCTACCGTGGCAGATCTGATGCTCTGTCATGAGTGAGAAATATTGACATGTATCGACATTTATCCTCCATCTCCACCAAATTAAGATGTTTTGCAAGTCTTAGTGGAACTGCTACTAATCCTGACTGACAACGAGACAAGTATTTCAAAATACATGCTCATGAGGTGGATGGCCATTGCCTAGCAACAGAGCCCCATACAGCTGCAGTCACTATACTTAAACTTGAAGCCCCAGCACAGCCAGGCCAAATAATTCAATGTGTTAATAATTCAATGTTTAGATATAGGGTAAATAATGAGGCTGCTGCCAGGGTAAGAAACAAATGCAGGTCTTGTGTGCTGCGGGTGTGAGTTGATCTCGGTATGAGCAATGAATACAAAACATACCCGTTTACTCTGAACTGTGTTGTTTAATAGCAAATGCAATTACATGTCATTGTGTGTGTAGGTATGTAGGGCACAGGTTGTCCCTCACACTCCTCATGGAAGTCTTCTGTCCTGCTCCTTGTAATACTCAAGCACAGGGAATATTCTGACATCATAAAGGAATGTTCAACTGATATCCTTAAATTACACACGCATTGGTTTTGCTGAATGGACATCTCTGATCTTACTTCACTTAGATGCCAAGGCTACTAGAGACACATGGTTGGTCACTTCATCTCTTTGTTCTTTTCTGGCTTTCTCTTACTGTGGTGTAGGTATAACCCACAGCAGGTGGTTCTGAAAGAAAACACTGTTGGCTGAGCTGTGTAATGGCTTCCTGCAGCTAAGGGCATGTCTTCTTCAGGGAAAATAAAGGCTGGTGCTAGAGACTATTCTTTTGTTCATTTCATTTCTTTTAATAAAGGAGAGGTGAAGCTGTACTGGTCTAAATGCAGGAGTTCATCCTCCAAAGCAGTGGCTCTTCTGCACAATGCCCCACCTGTCTGACACATACAATTCAGTTCAGTTCACAATCCAGAACCAGCAGTCTTTATAGGGGATTTTGTAAGTGTTGTTTTCCATAGACAAGCCATGCATTATCCACCTATACAAAGACCGAATGAAATGGAGCAGGGCAGAGGCTCCAGAAAGAAAAGTGAATGTTAAGGAGGAAACTCTAAAATGAAAACCAAATATGGTAATACATATACTAAGTGCTTGCAGAGAAAGAGCTATTGTTTGTTCTAAAAACCAGTCACCTAAAAAAGTGAAATACAGGCTGTGTCTGCTGCCTTCTGCCCAGTGAGTCGCTGAATACACAGACAGACCTTTGCTATGAAGATACCTTTTAAAGGTAAGTGTTTTTAAAGCTTTCAAAGCACCTGTGTTCATACTGCATTATCTAACACAAATTCAAGTGAGGTTTTGTCATAAAAATGTGAATATTTAGTTCCCTTAATGCTTGCTTTCGTCTGTGAAAATCTGACAGTGCCTTGCAGTGCTGGTCAAAGAGAGAGAGAGAGAGAGAGAGAGAGAGAGGTGAGGAATGGCAGAGAGGCACAGCAGAGCATAGAGGTGATTAGAGCAGTTCAGAAAAAGAGAGAAATAGAGCGATAGAGTGTGATAATGTCTCGTAGGAGCTCTGCTAAACCAGGAACACACCTGCTGGCCCACAAGATGTGCATTCACCTGCAGCCTGACTACAGATTAGCTCGCACCTCTAAACTCCTCCTGTGTGCATGAGAGAGCCCGAGTCCACCACAACTCAACTCATTACTGCACTCCACTACATCTGAACTGCCGTGAAAAGGGCCCTGATTAAAAAAAACAGAGCGGGTAGATAAAGATGTTAGAAAAATATGATCCAGCACTTCATAATTGTAACATCTGGATCAAGTCCACTCTAATCACCTGATAAGTGTTCTTGGCAGCTTTGGTGATGGGTGGGGAAGAGAAGACAGGTGAGAGGTAGAGACAAAGACAAGCAGAGGCTACAGTCTTGTCTGCGTTAAGAGTCGCTGCAGTCTCAAGCAGATGACAAATGGATTTTCAATGTGGCCCTCGGGCTGTTTAGTTGTGCTTTCCTCTGTTGATGTTATGTGAATTGACAAATGAAATCAAATTGGATTTCAACTGCGTCCTTTACATTAAAATTCATTAGGTCTGCAGGTCTTAATGGGTAGACGAAGGAGCGGAGAAGCAGTTTGTTGGTGGGGCACAGCCAATTACCATTTTAAGAAATCTATAGAAAAAGACACAGAAATTAGTCAGTTTTCTGTTCTTCCGCATGACCATGGAAGCCTTCTAAAATTGCTCCTATACATCCGTCCAAATATCTTAGCCATACAAATCATTCCATTTCTCTCACAAACTCTGGTGGGCATCCTGAGGCCATTGATGCAAAACGTTAATTAATTTTTAGCCTAAGTGGGCAAGAATAGGGAGGGGAGAGGGACCATTAGCCCACGGCTTAAAAGTGGTCCTATCGAGTAGAACATTTGGATGGCATGGGGAAAGACTTTGATCTACAAAAGCAAGCTGACTGAGAATGAAAAAGAGAGAGACAGAGACTAAGAGAGAGAAGGAACGCAAAGGAACAGGATAACACCCTGTTAATGACCCTCTTGTGTGCAGAGGAGGGGCTGGCTGGCTGGCTGACTGGCTGTGGAGGAGTCCTTAGCAAACCCTGTCTTACTAATATTGCAGCCAGACTCCAGCACTCAATGATGGGAATACAGGTTAGTTTTCTCTCCCAACACACAATGTATCTATACATAAACACACACACACACACACATTAGGTCAACATACATGTTCAGGATCTGCACATATTCTAGATAGCATACATACTTTGCTTTGCTTCTTTGCTTCACACACACACACAAACACACACACTCTCACACAAACCCTCTCTTCTGTTCTGCCTTTATCACCATGATGCTTCTTTATGCTGATGAGCTTTTATCTAGTCTCGCTCTCTCACTTTCTCTCAGACATACAGAAATGCTGATTGTATTACAGCTAGCAGAAAGACACTAATAAAATATGGTTAAATTGAAACAGTGCCTTTTAAAGTGAAGAGGGATTTTAATTTTGTTCTGCTTTCAAGTCATGATTTCAAAATATATGAGGACCACATTTCATCAATATGTCTGTAAACATTATACGTTGTATAAGTACTATATACATCAGTACTTCATGTACGTTCAGATACTAGAATGAGAACGCTGCATATATTCCCTGAGATGCTGGACAAGTTAGACAAGAGAATCACATGTCTGTCCAGATGTCTGAACAGGATAAATAATGCCTTCGGCCAGAAACTTGAAAATCAGAGGTGAAGGAGCATCCTCACTGCTGTCTAAATAATCTCACTCAGGAACAAACACTGCTCAGGGGTCAGAGATCATCTCTCAGTGTTGATGGATCCGTGACTGTTAATCACAGCACCAGTACAGAACACTCAAGTGAAAAATGATTACACAACTTCTTACTGCAGCTTTGTGAGAATGCAGTGCTACAGCTTTTAATAATTACATCTGAAGCAAAGGGAAAAGCTTTGGATTCAGGGAAAATATGAGGGATTCTGATCAACGTGCAAGATGATGAAACTCAGATCCAATGATTGTCACTGTGGTTATCAACAAGCCCAAAAGTGAACAAAACTCAATATGAAGACAAACACAGCCAGCTCTCTTCTTAAAGTTCCTTTCGCAACTCTCCTAAAGTGATTGTATTGGTGAGTCAGAGAGATGACCAAGCTCTTCTGTCGCTCTTCATTTCTTCAGTTACGACTGAAACAGAACGAGGACCAGGGCATGACACCGAAGCAAACTGAAACAGGATGGGAGGAAAAAGTGTGTGTAGAAAAACACTCTTCTCTTTCTCTCTGAATCACACCAAGAACATATTCAATAGGCAGGAAGCATTTAGGGTAAAACAAAGCTGGAAGGAACAAAGTAGGTGGAAGATGACAGGCCAGTGACAGGAGAGAGAATGCACATTTTGTTTCTCTGAGACCGCAGACATGCCTATGTGCTAAGACGCATCCGGTCTCATTCATTTAACAATTGTAAGCAATTGTTCTTACTAATTTACGCAGAAAAGGTTCTGACATTAAATATAAGCTGGATTCACAATAGGTGCATATAAACAGAAACTTGTTCTTACCATCATTTTAATGTTGATGAATGTGGATTATTCTAAACGAGGGACCACTTGCCCACAGTTTTTAATTAGCATGCTTAAGCCATCTGCATAAAAGTACTTTCTGTACAACCTCTCTGGTGCAGCCATTCGTCCTGAAATACTAAGTGTGCCATTCTCGTACAGAGATATAGACATGGATGGACAGATGCATGAATAGATTAGATAGACAAACAGACACACAGACAAATTGAGAATTTGTTTGTGCACAACCACTTGCATATACAGTTTGTGAATGAGACCCGTTGTCAAAAACCAAGAGTGAACATAACTGTGTGACAGTGTGCCAACACCAGCTCTGTGTACCTAGTTTGAAAGTGGAAGACAGAAAGAGAGATCAGCGTAGCACAAAAAGCTTAAAAGAACTTCAAATCGCTCTGAATGTTGACACACAGTTACATACATACTATGATTTGCTTTTTATTGCCCACTGTTACTTTCTCAGAAAGTGACATAGACTAGCACAAAACAGCGCTTAAATTCCAATGTGTACAGTAAAGGATGAAGGATGTGGATGTGTGTGTCAGACATACAGGACTGTCACAAGCAGAGGGACCGTACAGAAACATATACTGACTTAATCTCATTCAGAGCCTGTCTGCATCACTGTCGGCATGTGGGCCAGACTCATGTTCTCTCACAGTGATGGACTGAGGCCTGACATCTCTAAAGTCAAGGTTAGTGTTGCAATCAGAGCAGCATTAGCTAGAGGTGGGCTTGCAGTCTGAAAGTCTTCCCTTCTGAAACAATTTTCTGTTTCAGCCAGTGTCATCAAGTCCTCTAATTCCTCCTAACTCCTCCCCTCCAACCAAGCAGTCATATAGACACCACTCATCCCAATCCACACATTGTTCAAATAAACATCTCACTTCATGTCTCACTAGAGTCTGCAGTGGTGACTCCCACTGACACACTATAAATACACAACTTAAAAACATATTTGATAGTGAAGCTGTTTGCACAGCACTGTATGTTACATTGTTGTAGTAAACTGAATTGCTAATGTTGTGTTATGTGGACTTTAAGTCCACACTGTGGTCCAGAGAGTAAGGCATGATGAAATGCTACTGGGCAGTTCTGCAAGCCAATCAAAAACACACCTGCGTACAAGCATACAGTGACACAAACAAACATGTCTTGAAAGTATCACAGCTTTTAATACTAATGGTTAAGGTTTAACTACTATTAATTTAACAATATGCTATAATATACAGGAGGTGTTTTCTGAACATCTTACCTTTTCTACCCTGGCTCTTAACTGTCATTTAAAATTCAAACTTTGAGTAAATTGAGAAAACAGCATGCTTTCATTTAGTCTTGATGGAGAGGACACAACAGAAGTTAAAAATAGCATCTACACCTACACCTCATCTGCCAATGACATCCCTTTATCTGATATCTCCTAGACAGAATATGACAGAGAAAGAGAGAGAGAGAGAGAGAGAGAGAGAGCGAGAGAGACTAAATCTGACAGTAGCTGACATCACTAAGGAGTAAAAAAATGAGAACGGAGAGTAAAAGAGGTCTGATGCTATGGTTTAAAGCTGTAAAAAGATGTAAAGAGCCTCAGAAGATCCCATAAGCCACTAATATGGGATGCTGAATTAAATGAAAACATGCTTGAACCCAATGGTGATTAAAGAGCATTTAGATTCTTGTAAATCTCACTCTTCTGCTGAGAACTATTTATGGCTTATTTAAAAGAGGTGTGAAGCTCTCATTTCAATGTTAAATTGTTTTGACTTTGAAACGTCTCTGGCTGGATGTGAAAACTCTCTCACCCACCCACTCACTCAAAAACACTCTATCACCTCAGAAACCATGACAACCTTTGCTGACAAAACGGGTTGGAGTTTTTAAAGCCTTTGGGGGAAAAAAACAGGCACATTATTACTTGCATCTAAATTCGTCACTCATTTCTAAATGGAACAATGCCAATCTGTTCGGTGGATATCAGCATGCTACTCTTGACCTCACAAACAAGCATATACATACTGCCACCTAATATCCATTATTACCACCAACTCAATACAGCCAAATTACAATTCATTTTAACTTGAAAACTAGTTAAAAACACTTGAACATTGTCTAACTGAGTGAAACATGTTGACCATAAATGTGAAGGACACTTTTGTGAACCTAAGAGAAACTGACTCATATCACACATGGAAAAGTTATTAAAAAGCTCAAAAAAGTTAGTTCTGAAAAAAAGTCTAACATAATTTGTCAAAATGCTACTTAATTTCATATTTTCTTTTTAATGCAATAACAGATTAGACAATAGACAGATATAAGTGTTCAAAAGTGTCCAGATACCTTTTGTGGCCTCTGCAGAATAATAGAATTGGGGTTATGAGATTTGTTATCACCTTTAAAAAGCAAAACGTTTAGGTGAATACACCTTAATGGCATTCCACCAAGACTGAGAAAGAAAAATATAAAAAGAAACAAGAAAGGCAGCCAATAAGTGCTTCCTAAACAATATAACAGCAGAAGGTAAGATAAACAACAGCATTCGCGGAGTGTACAAACAGACCAAAGATCAGAAAGATGCTCTGGTTGGACTCCTTAATGAGAGTTCAGCTCTCAGCCACTGGGAGTCTTAAGAGAGATCCAAGCACAGATTGGCGTTAGATAAGAAAGTGGCCATCTGTGAGGAGAGAAGGTTTTAACACTCAGCTCCTGGCTGATGAGAATCAAATCACTGTGCTAGGCATCAGAGCTATTCAAGGTGATGGTAATGACAATAGGCCGAATTGATCAAACTCTGGTGCATTGCAGGGTCTCTGGATGCATGTTGCCTGGTTACTGACGAACTACTGATGATAAGACTGGCTGTGGGGTGATTAGAGGAGCCTATAGCTGCAATAAAGCCTTATGACACTGAGGTTAAGCCTCTTCTGGTTAAACCATGAAGACCTACGGCAAAAGACTAATATAACGCATCATAAAGGTCTAGATTCTACACGTGTATGTGGATAAACACTGTTAGAACCAAGTACACAGTAATCTATGTCCATACACAAATCTCCTGCCCTTCAGCATGGCAGAAGATTTTTTTGTTTTTTAAATGCATCTGGAACATCTCTCAGAGACACATCGAGGCCAGCAATCATCTTATCTCAATCAGAGAGCTGTTAATCCATCCATGCCCTTCCGGCTGTTCTCTCTCAGGTCAGGTGAGATCGAAAACAGATGACAAGTTATTGGGTCTTCCTACTTCACTGTCTTCTGTTAATGACAATTAGACAACCTTGAGAATAAGGTCTCTACAATTTCATGGCTATTTATTCTACGTTCTACATACATCATCATATGAAAAAGAAGGTCTTTTTCGTACGCCATAAAAATGCTATTTTAAGCTGTTTAAAGGGGACATATAATGATGTAACCATGCGTTAACATTCACAACGTAACATTATCTTCCCAGTCCACTCAGAAAGGTGCAAAAATGGGTCATTCTTTTACAGCCATGAACGTATGACATAAGTGGTTGCAACGTGTACTTGTGCATGTAATGAATGTAACCCAGCATGCATAGCTACTGTGGCAAGTTTGTGTTCATGTTTTGGACTTTACGATCAGACAGACATGTAAAACCTTTTCTAGTGCAAACCTCGACTAATTTTATAAGTGCAGTTTAGGGAAGGAAATAAACTGCAGCAAAAGTGTATAAAGTTACTTGTCTTATCTATTTCAAGATCATACAAGAAATCCTCCTACTGAAACTTCAAATTTCTACAAGGAATAAAGGGAGACGGCAGCGCGGCAGTGCTTTGAAAAGCAGCTACTGTGACAGTATCAAAAAGGTCCTGTTTGGATAAAAGGAGAAATAATCAAGGTCGGATTTCAGTCCTGCCTTTTTCTCAGAAAAGCACATTTTTTCTGCTATAAATGAGACTGCTTTAGTGATTGACAGTGTAATACAGAAGCCACTGCTCTACAGGGGTGCTGGGTAACAATGTTCAACATTCATGTAATAATTTCAGAAAAAAAGGTACTTTTACAAGTAGGTTTAATAATGGGTGCCTTTCAGTTGAGTACATTTGTAATGTTACAAATTTAGGGCTGTAAATGTAATAGATTAAGTGGGTCTAATTAAAAGCGATAAAAAAATCATTAAAAAATTCATGCAATTAATCACGCCCCCTGACCTGTAAGTAAATCCCCTGTTAAGGGATTTCCCCACCATCAGTGTAATTCACAGTCAGTGGACTCACAAAACCAAATGTGCCATGCCAAACCACAAACACAAGAGCAGACAGCATAGAATAATAATAATATTAATAAGAAGCCACTCGCACAGGATGCTTTCTTGCAGTGAAAACAGCTGCATAAGGTGCAGATGGAATATAAGAACACGCCGTGAATGTGTGAATTTAACTTTAACTCTGACTAACTCCCAAAATGCAAAACGGATTACAGTTGACTGTAAGCCAGTGATAGGCTTAGTTTAATCATGTGGAAATAAAACAATATATCTATGTCATCTATATACAAAATCTATTCAATCTTTTTGTCTGCAACAATAATGTATCGTCCACTATCTTCACATGGGACATTTGGAGGCTTTTCTTAGCCAATACAGATATATGCAATTCGTTTGAGTCACTAGCATATCCTGTAATCATTTTGATAACAATTTAATCTATTAACATATACTGAATGTACCAGATGTATATTTGATACACTTGGCAATGTTCCTTTCACTTCTTAATTACTGTTTTTTATTTATTAAATGTTGAACATGTTCATTATTCATAGATTGTAGCACTTGTTCACACCTCTGTTACTCAAGATGAGGTCATAACACTATTTAACAGTTACACTATTAAAATTAGTTACACTATTAAATTCAGTTGATAAAAGAATCTCATTTGCTTTAATATCCGTCACCTCACTGTATCAGGCCAGCAACAAGTGTAGCAGAGATGAGAGGTGAAATACGTAACTGGTCAGAAGTGGAGAGGCAGGGCACCCAAACAACAGCAGCTAAGTAACTGTTTTACAAGATGTATTCTTTCTCTACTCAACAAAAATGTGGGCACTTTAGCTAACAGTTATTATACCCTTAACTTTTAGAAAATCTGAGAAAATGATAAATACAGCTATACTTATACTTACAAAAACATTGTAATTCACCTATGTTTATTATTCTGAGAGAGTACAAGAAAGAAAAGACTATTCACAAAAACAATAAAAGAAACCACAACACTAAATATGGCAGCTATAAGAAAAGAAGTCCCACTTTTTAGATAAAAGATCAAATTTTTTATAGGAGCACTGTGTATTTGTTTTACTCTAGAATAAACATGCAAAACGTGCATGCACACTATCTAGACCAGCCTATAGAAAACATTTTTGCGTGATCTGAAAAGATTAAAAGAAAAATTATGATACCATTGGTGTCAGATTTTATTGTAAATTACATGTTATTAAAACGATTCTTGACAAATTTCAGTCCTTTCAATCAAGCAGATAGAAACTATGCTTGTCTGCATGCCTACTGCCCACACAAACACAGTTTAGTCCCTCTTAATCAAAAGACTAGCTTTGGAAAAGACATACAAATATTTTTGTTTTCATGCTGATTTGACAAAGAACTTTGCATCTATCATTTGAGTTTTGGACTCTGTTATAATGTCGTACAATAAAAGGAGTCTGTATTTGGAAAAAAATGGCTTCTTAGTAGGATCTGTTGTTGGAAATCACAGGGTCTGAGTTAATGTATCCATCACAAGGTGATGTGCATATCTGCCGTGTACTGGAAAATTGAGATACACTTTTTTATCCATTTACACCCATGATTTGTTAACCTCTCTTTGTGTCCTTTTGCATTATGAAATGTTAACACATAAGAATGATCTGCCTCTATTCATATTGTGTTTTCATCTCCACTGCAAATTTTTTAGAAGCCAGAACTCATTACCGAAGAAGTCTTTTCACTCAATACTTTCTTACTAAAATAATCGCTACTTCTGCTTCTAATTAAGTCATTTTGTAAAACATCAGTAAATGAATAAACAGTCTTAGCAACAGTTCCAGGTGGAGCACAAATTTTGGTTGCTCCACCCACCACTGCTGCTAACTTACCTGGCGCTTGTATTACGGAGGATGACCAGAGCATCAGGAAAGCCATCTAAGTTGTAGTCTCCCAAGTGTAGGGTGATAGGACTGTGAAGTTCTCCCACCGTGGGACTGTCTGGAGGGGGCACGAAGCCCCACACAGAGTCCTTCCTCTGGAAGTCCTTTAGCACCGGCACCCACTGAAGCTACAGAGAAAGAGACCCTTGAGTTGGATAAGATTATTGCTAGTGTAACAGATGCTTCACTGAACTAACTGATTCACTGAATTAAATATTCATGTACTTCACACAACTTTCAAAAACCACCCCAAAAACCTTTCTAAATTCAAAGTACAGATATGTATTGGGAAAAAAACATTTACAATAGCTGGAAAACTAAAGGCACCCACATGAACAGTTCTTCGTATAACAAAGTGTGAAAAACAATGTAGTGTGCAAACAATAGTGGGTGCTTTGAGAAGACAAAAACAACCCAATAAAAATCACAAATTCAAGAAGCACCAGGCAGAACCCCACATTATGTGAAGCATTAAGCCTTTCTCTCTCACTCTCTCACTCACACATTTGTACTTGTGTAATGGCACGAAGGCAGATGCCACAGGTTCAACTCACTCATGAATGTAAAACAGAAAGCCAGGTGCATCTCTGCATGTTTGTGTCCACAAAGATGGAGGCATTGAGAGAAAAGGGAGAGAGAGAGATGGCTAGAGAAATATATAGGGAGGAGTGAGATAAACTCAGAATAGTAAAGAGAGAGATGTGAGAGAAAGAACATTCTGTAATGGCTGCTAATATAGTTTTCTCCCAAACCTCAGTATTGAGGACAATGGCAATGACAAAGGGTGAACTGTGCGTGCATATATGTGTATATATGCAGAAAAGTTAATATCTACAGGTAACAGCTAATAAAGCGAGAACTGAAACTCACTGTAATGGAACAGTGAAGTCAAACTCGTGGGGTGCACTGTAGGAATATCTGCCTCATTATGAGCCACATTGAGAGCCCTGCAATGTTTGTTTACTTTGTAGCAGAATATCCAGCAGTTCATATGAAGTTCATACTGTTCAAGACATAATAAAAACAGGAAAAGACGTAACAATAAAAATCTTTAAACAATTTAAGCCATAACCATAACCACCCTTTAATAAAGACATAATAAAAATCAACCGTCAAACAGAGACATACTGAGATTTTATCCAACAGACAAGTTTAGATTCACATACAGTGATTTACAGTGTGGAGAGGTAAATCCCACAGCAGTTTGTGAATTGCATAATGTTAATTACCTAATGTAAAT
Organism: Botia almorhae; assembly: GCA_036877575.1. Classification (NCBI taxonomy): domain Eukaryota; kingdom Metazoa; phylum Chordata; class Actinopteri; order Cypriniformes; family Botiidae; genus Botia; species Botia almorhae. Next base: position 2,475 of record JAZGTJ010000581.1, on the reverse strand, counting down.
AGGTAAATGTCAAAGGTATTCACACTGTTGTACAACTAATGAAAAACTCATAAGAGTACAGAAACATCTTCAAATAGTGAGGAACAGCTGTAAACAAAAGAATTCTGCCTGACATTTTGGTGCTGACTTGGATCAATGAGAACATTAATAGACATATCTTCAGTTTCCTGACATGCGTTCTGTACTCTCTCTCTCTCTCTCTCTCTCATGAATATTTAATGAATATTAATGAATATTTACAGATGTCTCTGGCTTCCAGAGAATTTCCTACAGGATTGCTGAGCTAGACCTCCACCCATCACAGGTATTAAGCAAACAGTTTTAACTGATGGGGTGTTTAAAACAGGTTATGAGATGTTATGACAGCTTATAAGCACACTTTCTGATGGCTCATCATAACTACATGGAAAAACTGGCAGGGTTTTAAATTGGACATGCTTGGCAACCCATTTTTAAACTGTGATCATTATGGTGGAGCACCTCAATACCATTGAAATAAAACAAATTATCCTTATGAAGAAGCATGTATCTATGTTGGTACATTTAACTCATAAAAATAAATGAATACAATTATTTGTTGTTAGTTCCATATAAGCATGAATTCTACATGTTCAAGTTGTCCTCTCCAGTTCCTTATTTGAAAACCAAAGCTTCACACACAAAAACAAAACCATCTCTCAAAGAGCCACTCTCACAGAATGGTCTTAACTCCCAGCCCAATCCTTATAAACTGGAGACTCTTTTCATTTAAAACAGTAATGATTATGCAAACAGTCATTGCCTTGTGGCCATCCACAATCAGCTTCCATCACTAAAGGTCTGCATGTGTAAATTGACTTGTATCAGTGCTGACTGCCGGTTAATGCTAAGTCTTATTGATTTATTATGGAGGGTAGATGGAAATCACAAGGCTGTGGGCTGACATTGTGGCAACTCACAAATAAGTCACACACTTACAAACACACACACACACACACACACACACACACACACACACACACACACACACACAAACATACATACTCTGTTTGGGTCAAGTTCTCCCGGCTGCAAGCTAGTCAAACTGATGCAGGTTCAAGATCATTACTCCTCTACACAGAATCACATTCAATTTATCCTGCTAACCCAATAACATAGTTAAGCTTTAAAGGTTAAGAGGAGAGAGAGACAAAAAACAAACACAAAAGACAAAGGCAAGATGGAGACAGTGAAGGTGATGAAAGTTAGATGCTGAGAGATGTCCTGATTTCCTATGAAAGAGAGTGCTGCTTGCATGTGCCAAACCTGGCAAAGCAGACGGTAAGCCTGAATATGAGTGGGCTTGATCTACATTGAAAACATGTTTCCTGAGTTTAAAAATAACCTGAACCAGCTGCCGTGGGGAATAGGTGTTGGCGGCATTAGCTGATGGCCAATGAAGGCTATTGGCTGCAAACCAGCCTGGCAGTGTCGACCTGTACCATTCCATAAAGAGTCTAAAGCACATCATTATGCTACATGTGTTGGCATGAGATTCCCTGGATTCCTGGTTTTAATGGTGATGGAATAAGGGAGGATGCAGGTAGGGCCACGGAGAGAGCCAGTGATGCAGTATAGAATGCAAAGATGTGGCAAGACAGACTAAGTAGAATTCACACAGGGATAAACCTAATGAACGATGGGGGGTGACTGGAAAAATGAGCTATTTATCAGTAGCCTTCTCAGAAATCTGGACAGATTTTTAGGTCAATAATTCGTCCCTGCACGTCCCTGCACGTCTTACCAAACCTGTGCGACTTTTTTTTTTTGCAAAGAAACACAGGAGGAAATATTTAGAAAAATGTTGAAGCTGCTTCTTTTTCCATACAATGAAAGTAAAGAGGGACTGAGGGTGTCAGTCCCTAACATTCTGCCTAATGCATCATTTTTGTGTTTTATGGATAGGAAGTCACAGAGAGCAATGTAAGTCTGATGTAATGATGATAGAATTTTCAGTTTTGGGTGTCCTAGTCCCTTAAGCCACCATACAACTGATATTTGGTTTAAACACCTGCTTTACTCAGAGCTGCACTCCCTGACAGGTCAGGGAGCGTTTGGGCTATTCCTCTGGCAGGTGTTGGATGTCCTTAGTACATGTGTGAGAGTGCGTGCTTGGTGCTCAGTGCTATAAAGGGTGTGAAAGCTCATCTGAGAATCAGTCAGCCCTTTCTAACAGAGACTCCACACATTTATCATCCTGTTCATGCTGGAAGTCTACCTGACAGTTCATCGAGGCGGACCAGGTGGACATGTGGTATGACTCATACAAAAGATTCTTTCTACATGCCTAAGACAAGACCTCTGCGAGCAGTGTGTATGTGCGTGTGATGTGTGATTGATGAGAGAAGAGATGAGAAAGATTGGAGAAGAAAGGGGGAATGGGTAATTTGTGGTTTAGGTGTGGAGGGTGGGACCAGTTGCTGAGAGAGAGAACAACTCTCAGAATTAGCCTCCCAT